>JAOANR010000219.1:0-277433 GCA_030278955.1 Hygrophila difformis
GGTAAATTATAGTTAAATACCCCATTGCCAAAATACTGAGAGTGTGATACCCCTATACTATTATACTCCACTTTCGATACCTGCCCAATGTTATTGAGTTTCTTTCAAAAATAAAAAGTACGAAAAGACTTTATTGCCCCTAAAGAAAACAAAGAGTGGAATTAATGGGGGAGGGCTGCAGGGAGAATTCACCTTCATGTCACCTCAAGGTTGCCTCGGTTATGGAAACCGCCTGAGGCAGTTAATGCCCACTCTCCACCACCGGCGTTAATGAACGGAGGAGTTAAAAGAGGAACTGGTCGTGCGTTTGAATTCGCCCCCAAATTCGTGCGTTCTTCCCGTGGAGAATCGAAGAGGAGTACGAGTATTTGAAGAGCTCGAACACTTGTGGGCTGCGGGCAATAGGTGTCTACCACTGTTGAAGAGGGCGAATCGAAGAGGAAGAGAGAGTGTTGAAGGTTCATCCATTTCGGTTCTTCAAAGGTAACAAATTTCCGACTTCATTCCTCGATTTATGGTTGAAGGTGTGTGTTGTGGCCTGTGGTGCTCATTGCTTGGTTGTGTTTTGAGAATGGGTATTTGCTTCCAAAGTATATAGTTGCTGCGGCCGGGCTTTTCGTAGAGGGTTTAGGGTTTCTATGTAGAAATCGATTTACGATTATATAGTGGTAAAGCATGAAATGTTTGAGGTTGTTGTTTGTTGTTTGCTGCAAACCCTGTATTTACATGAAACATTTTGTGTGGCACCATGATTCACGTCACAATACACTTGTGTTTGTTGTAATTGTTGAGACACCAAGGAGATTCATTAGGTACACCACTGTTATGGGGTTGTTTGTGTGCAGTTTGGCGAATAGATAGGGCTAGGGTGGGTATTCGGATGGTTTTTTAGATACCACAGTGTTTGTAGAATACATCAATGTTATTGGATTTGGTTTTCTGCATCTTAGTGAATTAAAAAGAGATCAGTAGGGTTGATTTTTGTGTGTATGTGTCGATAGCAGTGATTCTTAGGAATATTAGAATGTTTTTGGCATGGTTTTGTCCACTCCGTTGAATAGAAAATCATAATAATGTTGCAAATGATGTTTGAATTAAGAGGTATATGTGTTGGTGCCACCTTACATAACATCAGTGTTTTGAACTTGTCCATTGTTCTAGGAGTGTAGTATCGTTCATTATCTTGTCCAGTACCATCAGTGTTTTCAATGACCTGTCCATTGTTCAGGAGTGTAGTATCGTTCACATCTTGTCCAGTACTCCATGTTATATGTTCATCGAAATAGTGATGATTAGTGGATTTGGCAGGCAATGGCACCGAAGATGAAAGGAGTCGTCAAGAAAGAGACGAAGAAGACAACGAAGAAGACAACGAAGAAGGGGGGAGAAGTTGGGGCGGAACTTACTGCCAGGTGCAGCCTTAACGTGCTGCACGACGCCATGGCGGAAATTAAGAGTAGAATAACCGAGCAACAGAAAAAAGCGATAAAGATGACGCCTTTCTACCATTTTTCAAAGGTGGAAGCACAGTACCAAAGCAAGACCAGGCTCCAATCGCTTTTGGAGAGATTCGACGCTGAGAGGTGCGCTTTTCACCTCGGGGAGGGATTTTACTTGCCCTTTAAGTCGTGGGAATTTTCAGTGGTGTTGGGACTCCAACACACAGGGCTGTACGTGAACCCCGACTGTGAGCAGAAGTCATCTTTCAAGCACAAGTATTTTGGAAAGAAAAGCGGGCAGCTGAAGAGGGACCATGTCGTCGATTTGTTGCTGCAGTTGGCGGGGGACGGAACATGACAAAGATTTTGCAAGGGCGTTTGTTCTGTTGGTATTTAGTAGTCTTCTATTCCCGACATCCTCCCTGAGAATACCCGAATTTCTTGTCCACCACGTGGACAAACTGCACAGGCTTGATGAATATAGTTGGGGGGAGGCAGCGTTTGAGTTTGTTGTGGAGTCGATGAGACGACGGAAAGAAGGGAAGATATACGTGGACGGATGCACGGCTGGTGTTCTGGTAAGTTCATAGTAGTACTATAAGACGCAAGGCATGGTGTACCAAAGAGCAACATACATATGCTTGAAAAACACTGTACCGACCCATTTATAATACCATTCTCATCTTTGGGTGAACTGTAACCACGTGAAATTGTGTTTGTGCAGGGATGGTTCTACGAAAGATTTCCACGAATGGCAAAAGCCGTAGCCGAGCCTGTCATCCCGCGTTTTCTTAGGTGGCAGGAGAGACATGCACGTTTGAATGAATGTCGGGCTGATCTCTTAAGATTGAGTGCAAGCGAAGCGCGAAGATTTGAGCTAACTAGGCGAGAGAAGAAATTTGTGACCCAGGTGGTGCCCACCCCGGAGGGTTCGTCAGTGATCATGGAGGTTGATGGGCTCGCGGACGAGATTCCCCGTAAGAAGAAAACAACAAAGCGACTACTGAAAAAGAAGGTTGTGGAGAAAAAAATCGAGGACGAAAGAGTGGAAATGACTGCGTCGATAGAGGTACAGTGAACATTTTATTGAAATTGTAGGTGTTTTGTTAATGTGGTATCATAGCATCGCTGGTTAGTACTCCAATTGATGATCACTGTTGTACATCTGGGCTTTTGTTTGCTCTGGTATATTATTCATCCACAATGTCGTTGAAAGTGAATTGGAGTGTTGTTCATGTGTTTACACTATCACAGGCTGAATCAAGTGGAGAGGATGTACATGAGATTGGAAGCGATGAAGCGGAAAGCGCGGAGATTGGCTCAGACAGCGGGAGCGAGGGAGGCGAGCAGGAAGCAGAACACGAGGCTGCGTCGGGAAGCGAGTACGAGGTTGATGAGTCTGGCGAATCCCAATCAGGCGACGACGAGGTCAGTTCGGCGGCAAGCGAGGACGAGGGTTCGGAAGACTCGTACGACAAGGCGGTCCGAGGTCGGACGGCTAAAGCCGAGGAAAAAGGTATTGTTGTGAATAATTCATTAATCCAAGTCCCTACCATAAAGTTGCTAACCGTTAATCCCCTGGTTACAGTGGCTCTGCCGGAGAAACGGAAGGCGAGCACCCCCATCGCGTCGCCTGCAACTCGAAACGTTAAGCCGCGTGTGAACCGAAAGCTGGACATGAAGTTACCTGTGGGAAAAAATGAAAAGAACAAGGTAAGTATAACTATGGTATTATGTCTGAATAGAGTGGTGTGTTTATGCTTTTACTACGGTGCATGGAATAATGGACAGGACAAAGCCGATGACGTGAAGAAGAGCAAAGAAATGGAGATCCGAGACAAGTACGCAGGTAAGAGGGGCTATGGAGGAAGGCTTTCTTTGTCGGAAGCAGATCGGGAGACGATTGAGCGGTTCATTGATGTTATAGATGAGAGGTATATTCAGTGTTGTTTGGTATTACACGTTTACAGGTGTAGTGTAGTTCGCCTTTATCTATGGTGTTGTTTTGTAATCTATTGCCCTTTCCTGTACAGCATCAAGTTTGTCTGGAGCCAGGGAATATATGCCGTCGCACCATCGGGTGTGGTACTCCTTCTGTTCAACGAGGCTGTTTGCAATGACTTAGTGGGTTGTTGGGCCGCGTATTTGTGTGGTCAAAGTTATCGGGCTGCATATGATGTTCAGACAAAGGTGGCATTCCTAAGCCCGTACACGACGGTACGATTTGAGTTTAATAAATAACTTGTATCCTTTCTGGCATCATTGGATTTTTTAACATATAGTTGTTTCGTTCGGCAAGCAGTCGAATATTCTACAGCTGATGTGCGATGCCTCAAAGAAGGCCACCCTGACTGGACGGCAGTATGACAAACTTTGGATGGATATGTTGCTACCGGGAAAGAGAGAATTCGATGTGATGGACAAGGGGTTTGAGGAGGGGTTGGATTATGTTTTGGTGCCCGTGACCACCTCGTATCATTGGTTTCTCATTGTCTTGGACTTGAATGCGAAGGAGGTCGTGGTATACAATTCATTGTGGGCTCAGCGATATAACATGGCAATACTCAGAGTGGTAAGTATAGTGCATTTTCAAACTGTCAGTAGTGTTTTTGCTCTTTCACACAATCCTATAGTATAGTGCATTTTCACCTATCTGAGGTGTTTGTGTTTTGAAGCTATGGTGTTTTATTGTATGTATAGGCAAATTTCTTGCGGTGGTATTTCATCCAGATGCATGAAGTGGATTTCGATCCTCACATTGTGAATCGGAAGACATATAGGCAGCAGTCGGAGACCTCGGTTGACTGTGGCGTACATGTTATGTGGTGGATGGAGGCTTTTGTGCGCGATACAAAAGCTTTTTGGGATACGGAGGGCACTGCCGATATCAAAGCATATCGTTCTCGGGTAGCACTCCAATTGATTGTTGACGGGAACCGAGCTGCTGAGGAGCGGGCGAAAGATGCCGTTCAGGGCACGGAGAAAGAGACAGTGAAGGAGAAGGAGATTGAGGCGGCCCCAGTGACGGATCAGGCGGCCGAGAAGGGGACAGACAATGAGGGGGCACTAGTGATGGATCACGCGGCCGAGCAGGCGACAGAGAAGGAGGCAGTAGCAGTGACGGATCAGGCGGCCGGCAAGGGGACGGAGAAGGAGGCAGCAACAGTGACGGATGAGGCGGGCCAAAAGGGGACAGGAAATGCTGCAGCTGCTGATGATACCACTGTTGATGGTACCGATACCAACCGTTTACTAGTGGCTGATACTGCCCTTGGCAATCCGGACACCACCCCTCTTCAGGCGGCTGCCCCGAACACCTTGCACGATGATCCACCTCCAGTCAACACGGATGCACCCACAGATGCTCGTGTCATTGATCCGGCCCCGGTGCATACGGCTGTGCCCACACCGGACATCCCCGTTCACCCCGATACGCTCAAAGTGCATAATCCGATCCCTCTCCGCATTGTCGACACATCGGGCGTACTTGGTTTGCCAGCGGACCAAAACAATCCCAGAGCTACCCTTGATCCCATTGCTCCAGTGACAATGGCTAGTGCTCCTCCCGCAAGTACTGATGTGCAAAGTGCTGTGCAGGGTGGTGCCCCCCTCTGACAAGTCTGGTGTTTCTGATCCCACTGCCGATATTCCACGTCCAATGGACATTGATGCCGACAACGTGGCTGACCCCACGTCTTGAACTGTTATGGTGTTTCTATTTTTGGATTTGTTGTTGGTTTGCGATTATAACTGATATGGATGATGCAGGATTGTCGTGATTGGTTGTTTTTGTCGTATTAGTGGTTTGGTCGTTTATCGTATTTTGTTTTATCTAGTACTTCACAGATATGTACTAATTGGTATTTCACCATTTTGTTTTAATCTTATGGGATGATGTTAACTGTTAAGGGATATTTGGTCATTCTATGACATGTTTACCGATGTTCGTTTATACGCAATCCGTTAATGGCATAAATACCGAGGTCATGATGGAATGTATACCACTGTGCGATGCTTCAGCACTAAATTTATGTGGAAAATGTTGAGTGTTTGAATTGAATGAGATAAAGATTGGGCTGGGTTACTTATAGAGATTGGATGCTTTGGAGACCGGTCATGAGTGGTCAAAATTAGGAAGTGTGAGAATGACATAAAGTTACTTTTCACTTTTCAGAGATTCTTCTCTGTACATGGCAGATTGCCTGCAACAAAAGTCATGAATTGATGGTTGGTGGTCCCATCTGTACTAATTGAGGGGAAATCCATTGAAACAACACCGTCCTTCCATTTAGTACCAACCGTTTCAAAGATAGCACCATACATGACGAATAGGAATATCACTATGCAGCGGGCTACTGATTCGTGAATGGCATCCAAGCACTTTAATTTACACTAACAAAGCATCCATACGATTGATTATGTTGAATGAGGCACGAACAAGCTTCATTAACATAATTCCCCAACCCTATGTGCCACAATTGTGCATCCAAACACTATGTGAGTAAGGTTCAAACATAATGGTGCTATCTCCAAGCAGAGGAGTACATCACAAGAACAATGTCCAGTGTATTCCAAGTACTCAGGTGGTGTGTTGTTGTGCAACCATACATCCTATGTACTAAGTTGTTGATTTGAGCTCGTTTATGGCATCCAAGCACTTTAATTTACACTAACAAAGCATCCATACGATTGATTATGTTGAATGAGGCACGAACAAGCTTCATTAACACAATTCCCCAACCCTATGTGCCACAATTGTGCATCCAAACACTATGTGAGTAAGGTTCAAACATAATGGTGCTATCTCCAAGCAGAGGAGTACATCACAAGAACAATGTACAGTGTATTCCAAGTACTCAGGTGGTGTGTTGTTGTGCAACCATACATCCTATGTACTAAGTTGTTGATTTGAGCTCGTTTATGGCATCCAAGCACTTTAATTTACACTAACAAAGCATCCATACGATTGATTATGTTGAATGAGGCACGAACAAGCTTCATTAACACAATTCCCCAACCCTATGTGCCACAATTGTGCATCCAAACACTATGTGAGTAAGGTTCAAACATAATGGTGCTATCTCCAAGCAGAGGAGTACATCACAAGAACAATGTCCAGTGTATTCCAAGTACTCAGGTGGTGTGTTGTTGTGCAACCATACATCCTATGTACTAAGTTGTTGATTTGAGCTCGTTTATGGCATCCAAGCACTTTAATTTACACTAACAAAGCATCCATACGATTGATTATGTTGAATGAGGCACGAACAAGCTTCATTAACACAATTCCCCAACCCTATGTGCCACAATTGTGCATCCAAACACTATGTGAGTAAGGTTCAAACATAATGGTGCTATCTCCAAGCAGAGGAGTACATCACAAGAACAATGTCCAGTGTATTCCAAGTACTCAGGTGGTGTGTTGTTGTGCAACCATACATCCTATGTACTAAGTTGTTGATTTGAGCTCGTTTATGGCATCCAAGCACTTTAATTTACACTAACAAAGCATCCATACGATTGATTATGTTGAATGAGGCACGAACAAGCTTCATTAACACAATTCCCCAACCCTATGTGCCACAATTGTGCATCCAAACACTATGTGAGTAAGGTTCAAACATAATGGTGCTATCTCCAAGCAGAGGAGTACATCACAAGAACAATGTCCAGTGTATTCCAAGTACTCAGGTGGTGTGTTGTTGTGCAACCATACATCCTATGTACTAAGTTGTTGATTTGAGCTCGTTTATGGCATCCAAGCACTTTAATTTACACTAACAAAGCATCCATACGATTGATTATGTTGAATGAGGCACGAACAAGCTTCATTAACACAATTCCCCAACCCTATGTGCCACAATTGTGCATCCAAACACTATGTGAGTAAGGTTCAAACATAATGGTGCTATCTCCAAGCAGAGGAGTACATCACAAGAACAATGTCCAGTGTATTCCAAGTACTCAGGTGGTGTGTTGTTGTGCAACCATACATCCTATGTACTAAGTTGTTGATTTGAGCTCGTTTATGGCATCCAAGCACGTTAATTTACACTCACAAAGCATCCATATGGTTGATTATGTTGAATGAGGCACGAAGAAGCTTCATCAACACATTCCCCCTACCCTACGTGCCACAAATGTGCATCCACACATTATGTGAGTGAGGTTCAACATAATGGTGCTATCTCCAACCAGAGGAGTACATCACAAGAACAATGTCCAGTGTATTCCATGTACTCAGGTGGTGTGTTGTAGGGTAACCGTACATCCTATGTACTAAGTTGTTGATTTGAGCTCGTTAATGGCATCCAAGCACGTTAATTTACACTCACAAAGCATCCATAATAAATTCATGCAGCAACATCGAATAATAAGCAATCCATAATAAATCAGAACCTGCGAAAGTTACTTCTTTTGCATTTACATGGTATCACGTTTTGAAACCATCCTTGCGGAGGATCGTTTCATGAACTGAAACCATATACAAAAATACCACCTATCAAGTCAAACCTGTACCAGACATGTTCCAAAAAAAATATTACATGCCAATATGTGGTATACCACAGTGTCTGAGCAATCAGCACCATAGTGACACAGCTGTGTCGTGTGGTCAAAAATATCAAAAATGTGTCGGTATGCGTCCTTAGAACTTGGTCACTGATCAACAGTGTACCGGTGTGCTTCCTTGCAGGTCGTTCTGTTATGCCCACCCTTTCGGCACAACCCGCATCTTACCCTGCTCGTCTCGGTCTGGGATGGTATCCGTCGTGTCTTCCTCCGCCCAGGCTGCACGCGAACATCAGGAGGCAGCACAAACTCCTCCTCGATACCACCACCCACGTTATCACTTTCCATCAACATAGGATAGATCACCCCGTCATACGTTATCCTGTAGTACTCAACAGTGTAAAAGGGATCGCAGTAATCATGAATATTGCCCTGCATTTGCTCGATGGCTGCGCACCCGTGCTTGCACGGGATCCTCAATAACTGCCAGTACCCACAAGTACAGGTCATCCGATCCACATCCACAGCATGTATTTTACCATGGTCACGTACCTCAAACAATGAACCCGCCGCCACCTGCAGATCCAAATCACCGGACGCATAGTAAGAGCTGTTCAACTTTTTTGCTGGTTCCGGACAAAGTTTTCCAGTCATCCGAGCTCCTGCCTCTCGCTTCTCATTCATCATCTTCATGATCTTCGACCGTATTTTGTCAAGCATTGCAAATGGCGGCAGGTGTCTGGCCTTCTTGATCCAGGAATTCCAACTCTCGACAAGATTCGTGTTCATTACGCCCCATTTGTTCCCCGGGAAAACTGAATTCGCCCATTGACGAGGATCCGCATTTTCAAGCCATGCAGCTGAAGCAGGCATTGCTTGAAGTATGGAATTCAGGTGCCGGATCATCTCGTCGTAAGTTGCGGCGTATGCAGCAGCCTTGAAGACCCCTGTCCAGTAATTTTTGTCCTTGTACGGGTACTTCCTCAGTACCTGTCATCCGTAAAAAATATAATGAACAGATGTCCTCCTGGTACCATTGTGCCTTCATTCTACACCGTACTACAGTGACAGTATACTATAAAATACATAACAAACTATTACCTCCTTTTTGAAATTCTCCACAAGGTGTCGAACACATACTGCATGATTGCTCCCAGTGAACACATTTGGAATAGCTTTCATCAAACCGGAGTGTCGGTCACTGAAAAACGTCCACCCGTGCCACGACGCCCGTTCATTGCCCCCTTCAATTACGTCCTTCAGCTTCATGCAGAACCATTGCCAGTTCTCATCTGTCTCCGCATCGACAACTAATACACCACACCCACAATGACAAACACAACAAATATTTTCACATATAACAACATGGTTAGCACAATAAGCAATAACCCTTAATCCATACAACACCAACGTTGATATGTATCAACAACAAACATTGTACCTGCAAATGCTATTGTAATAAACCCACCCTCCGCATCTTTCCCCACGGCGGCCAATACCTGCCCTTTCCACTTGGTTTTGATATGGGTTCCGTCGAGCTCGACAAGGGGCCGACACCCTCTCCTGAAACCATCTACGCAAGCTGCTATTGCTACGAAGACCCTCCTAAATTTTTTGGTACCTTCAACAATCTCTAAATCCGCAACACTCCCAGGGTTCGACGCTAGTAGTCTGTTGCAAAATACCCGTATTTTGTCAAATGAGTAGTAATCGTCCCCATGCAATTCCTTCATCGCCACCTCCCTCCCGCTCCATGCCGTACGATAGCTGATATCGACTTTGAACGCTGCGCGAATAGCGTCCACTGCATGGTTCGGAGTATAGTGCGGGTCCCGTCTCAAATTCTCCTTGATAAATGCGCAACCCATGGTGCTGTCGCCTTGGGGTGTACCCTTGATCGTAGATTGTTCACACCACAATCGTGCATCAATGTGCAAGTGCGAATCGCGAACGACTCATCAGATTTGTGGCGGGATGCATAAATCCGCCATCCACAATTCTCCATGGAGCATTTCACCTGAACTTTTTTCTTATTGTTGTGCACATACTTGAATCCACGACGGACTGCAATACAATGATTTTTTAGGACCTTCCGAAACTGTTCGGCATCTTTGAATTTCTGTCCTTCGCCTCTGATTGCATTGGCCCAGATGACCCTTACATCTTCTTCATCCTCATCTTCATCGGTGTCGAATTCCTCGTCTGCTTCCGTATCCGTCCTGTAGCACAATTGATACAGAACGTGATCCTATTGATAAAAAACTAGTCATCCAATACCGTAATCCTATTCATACAATACTAATGACTTGATTTGCATTACAACTTTGCGTAAGGAATATTTATACCACACTTTGGTAATATGATACTGAAGTTATTGCAATCAATACAGAAAATGTCACTTTGACCCAACGATATTCTTTTAGTACCAGCTGAGTGATAATTCTTACGTCTAAATGCATGTTCCATCCAATGCATCAGTCCAAACACGTATACAATCGGTAAAAATGCTTTCGCTCTATCCATAACAATACCGGTGTGCACAGAGGTAACATAAATACAGAGACACCAATCCACAAGTTACAGAGCAACATAAATAAACATAATAATACCATTGTGCACACCGAAAAATCCAAAAACTATAACACATATCATTACGGGACAGTCATCTACTAGGATTTTAATTAAACATTACCGTGCCCTCTTGTTTGCAGGTTCCCGATTCATGACCTTCATCTTCCCAAAAGTCAGCCCTTTTGCCCGATTCAAAAGGCACATCCTTCTCACATCGTCGTCCTTTATTAGCTCCATCAAGTATCCACCGTCGGGTTCTTCGTATTGCAGGGTTTTCGTAGCGGCATTCACATCAATCCATTTATCATTCACCTTTCTAAAGACATCCGAAAGAAGGTCGGCATCATATATTCGCACGAGATGCACTTCCCCTTCGTAATGACAAAACAATAAGGTCTCTATTCCTTGAATTTCGGCTTCGTCTTGCCCATCGCCTTGCTCTTCAATGTCACTCATCCTTCCCTAAGAAAACACGCTAATCCCGTCGCACTATCCCCTCCCAAAACCCTTCACAACCACATCCCACTGTACCCCTACACCCTCCGGCAGCCCTCCTACAACAATCCTAACCCATCGCATTAGCCTCCTCTCCCGTCAAGCTTTCCCATTCCAAGAACTCGCCTCAAAATCGCCCCCAAAAACCTAACCCGTTAACTCCCACCTTCACGAAATCGGGGTGAAGAAGCCAAAGATTTCTACCCTTCCACCATCCCTACCGAAGCTGCGAGAAGAAGCTTCTCCAACACACTCCCGCGCAAAAAAAAAGAAACCGACTGCTGCTCTCCTTCGATCGTTCGCAGGTAGGTTAGGGGAGAGAGACAAAATGGGTGAGAGGGTTTGTATGGGTGAGAGAGACAAAATTTCCCCCACATATGAGATGATTCAAAAAAACGGCTGCCAACCCCCATCATTACATGTCAATTCTCTGACAAAAAGTAAGGGTATTAGTGTCATTTCCGTAATTTAATTTCGTTTTGAATTTGTTTTAATCGATGGGTCCTGAAGTATAACGTATTTAACAAAGGGGTATCAATACTTTATGTATTGAGTACACGGGTACTAATACGTAACACTTGTGAGGTCTGGGTATTAATCAATAACTTCCCCTTAATAATATAACAAGGCGGCATAGCTAATAATATACTTCCTCCGTTTTTTAAAGATAGCTACGGACCCACTCAGCACGCAGTCCAATGCACATTTTAAACCATTAATAATTCAAATTCGGTACATGTAAAAATTCTAAAAGTTCGATATTTAAAATCTACAAGACGAGACGAATCTAACAAGATCACACTTGGCAATATTTTAACTTGTATAACCATGAAAAAACTTTAAGTCAAAGTATATAAGTGAACAGTACCCATTAGTCAACAGTAGCTAACAAAAAAAAAACGGAGGGAGTACATACAGATGGAGGACACATAATCAATGATAACTAACTACCCTTTGTGATATTCACATACGACATACATATATATATATAGCCAGTAACGCTGAGATACTAGTATAATTCGAATTACCGTCAGAAAATAATTCAAATTAAAAAATACTAGTATAACTAAGATACGAGGATGATAGTTTATAAAATAGTTTTATTTTAAACTTCATTGTCGTCGGATTTGAGATATTACTAAAAATGAGTTCACATTTTGCACGACATATTATTACTAAAAATATAGTAATATGTACGAACTACCATGTAATTAAATTAAAATGTGACCTGACCCATTTTATAGGAATGTGTTGTGCTTTGGGATGGTGCATGAATATTGTCTTCTTCAGTCCGTGCTATGGAAAACAGGTGCCTGCAGGTCCTGTTTCTTGATTCTTTATCTCAAGTTCAGTTAGCTGCATATATCGGTACTTATTATTACTACTTACGTACTTTGTTAATAAGTTTCAAATTTAATACTACTACTATATGGAGTAAAAAAAATTCAAGGTAAAAACTACTACCAGAAATAATGATAAACCCAAAACATTAATATATGGTTATAGTAGTATTTTAGTTAAGAGGGTTACAGCTAGGTAGGGGGGGTCGAAGTGGCCTTACACATGAGTTAGGGTTAAGCCCTGAAATATTATTAAATACTTGAAGTGGGTAAGCTGATCAATCCAGTTTCTGTAATGGCAAAACAATTGCCAGCAGGTGCAGACAACGCTAAAAATGTTGTGTAGCCCTTTGTAAAGTGATGTATAATCTTTATAAAGTGATGTATAGATGGTAGTTTGTTTTTTATTAGTTTTTTTGTACATAACCTTCATCCATCACTTTTTTATACTGACACATCATTTCATATACACACATCCATCATTTTTGAATGTGCCAGCACCTACAGGCCGCCAGCACCCAAACGATTTCCCAATCTGATGATATCGCACATTACGTGTGTGTGTATATAATAATATTTCAAAAAGAAATACTATACGCGAGTAATTAAGATTGATCAATCCTTTCATACTTATTAATAAGTGTTGGTTGTGCTGTCGGATGAGTGACGACTACATATAGTAGTATGAAGTATTCCGACAATTTATATTTCTAAATACAGAAGAAAGAAAACCAAACAATTCATGGACCTGCGGCTGAATGAAATGTAAATTCCATATCGAATAATAAGAGCCATCAAAGAATCGATTAATATGGCACATGCATGCAGAGCATTGCCTAATGCCGAGCTAATAAGTAGCAATTGCTTTAACCTAAGTGGGGGGCAATAACATTGGGAATCTGTGGGCTGGCCCAGAAGGCTGCTTGTAGTGTATCCAAACTGGGGTACCCGGTCCAACCGAGGAATTGGGTCATGCGGTTTGGGCTTACGCTGGGGCCATGTGGCACTTAGAGAGGAGGCTAACTTCCCTCTCTTTGCAGACCCAATAGGCTTGCTCTAGTTCCATCTAGGGGTGGCAAAAAAATGTATACCGTTACCGTACCGAAATTTTCGGTATGAGTAAAAATCATACCGATACCAAAACACCAAAAATTTCAGTTTCCTATAATATGTACTGTTACCGTATCGAAAATTATATTTACTGAAAAAACCGAAATATACCGGAAAATACCGAAAATTTTACATACCGAACAATGTGTTACATACCGTTATAAATCGGTATATCGAACTATACCGGAAAAAATCAATACCATGAATATATTTCAATCGCGGGTATACCGAAAAATTACTTAAATTGACCCTTCAAAGTTCCAAATGTCTTAACACAATAATAAATATTAAATTTTAAAATAATGTTAAAATTAATGTTTCGGTATTACTGTATACCGAAATGCCGAAAATCTCATATGCCCATACCGTTACCGTACCATTTTTTTTCGGCATACCTAAATTTCAATATTTTTCGATAATTTTCGATACGGTAAGCTCGACATATCGAGTTTTCAGTAATTTTTTCCACCCCTATTTCCACCAACACTCTTTGACTTATTATTTGAATTGGGCCGAATCTGTACCTCTTTTAATAAAGGCCCTTTCAAGCCATTCTATACTTTAATTTATTTTTATTTAATTTAAAATATATATAAGGAGATACAAACCATAGTTTTTTTTTTAGATGAGAGCTTGACTTAGTGATCAAATCCCCAACTTCTGACCTTTAAGTTGGGGGTTCGATTCTCCACCCGATCCTCTATCTCCCCCTTTTGTCAATTTGTGATTTGGATGACATGATCTCCACCATCATATTTCCTAGCATGTATAATTAAAAAACCATAGTTATTTTTTATAATTAAAAGCAAATAAAAATTTAGAAATTATATTGTGATGTTGAGTTGTTGACAACCCCAAGGGCCAAGGCCCAAGTGGGGGTGACCCTGTTCCCGTCATCCCAAAATGTCAGAACGATATGCTTTATTTTCCACATTAGATAGCCCAACACAGGAATGAAATCCCAAGTCCACATATTACGACTGCCATCGTCACATCATTTTCTTTCAGCCCATTTTGCATGCATAATAGTAGTAGTATTATTATAATGTATTAAAATTATAAAGTTTAAATATTAAGGAAAGTGATGTTAAAGCTTTTCTCGTTGAGGACCTCACCAAACAACAATCTCTGTAAACAGAAATTTGATCCACAATTGCTATTCATTCGGGGTAATTTCCAATAATGTTATTCATCCATTATTGACTTGTCTGCATGTGATTGAAAGGGCAACGAAGGGTCGTCCTTTAATTAATTTATTACATGATTTGTGAAATGAAGTAGTAGTATCAGGAAATCGTTTGGGTGCTGGCGGCCTGTAGGTACTGGCATATTTAAAAGTGATGGGTATGTGTATATGAAATGATGTGTGAGTATAAAAAAGTGATGGATAGAGGTTTTGAACAAAAAAAACTAATAAAAAAACAAACTACCGTCTATACATCACTTTGTAAGGTTTATAAATCATTTTACAAAGGGCTACACATAATTTTTAGCGCTGCCTGCACCTGCTGGCAATTATTTTGCCATTAAAGAAACCGGATTTGTAGTATCAATCAACACTGGCGAACAAAATAAGGTGGAGTTTGGCCAACAAACTCTCACCTATATATAGTATAATACATAATGAAAAAGTCGAGCAACAAAAGTACTAATAACCAAGCAGTACAAGGCACAACCAACTATTATATCAATACTCACCAACAGTGGGGATTCCAGAATATAGAACCAGGGTGTGCGAATTTCTATAAAAATTATAAAACAATAATCATGTTAATTACAACACTTTTCCACACACCGACATTTTTTTGACAAAAGTTCATAACTTGAAATATATTGATTGTTTTCTTCTTGAACTTTCTCAACATTGTTGACATCCAATTCAACTTCAATTTGAGAATTTGATGATTCACTTAGAGGGCATTTCGTGAAGAATCCAAAAAAGCTTGGGCTGTATAACTGGTAGAAATAACAAATTAGTTTCTAGATATAAAAACATACAATTACAATATGTTAATAAACATCAACAAATTAAATAATAGAATTTAGAACACTTTGCCTTTCTTAGACATCCTTTAATATTGGAAATTAAATAGTGATGAAAAATCGAAGTATTTCGTTAATAGCAAGCAAAAACCTTTTATACACATACAATTGTTATCAACAGATAAGCTTCCAATAGTAGAGTTAAAGTTGCAGATCAAATGTGAACCCATATTGATGAATATTATGTGCCATCCAAAACAACTTCAAACACATAAATTCGATACTCAACCCTTTACCAACACAGAGCCCATCAATTCCTCAAAACCAATAATGACATCACTACAGACTACAGTCTATAAATTGGACAACAAACACATATCCACTGTTAAAATTTTAAAACTCAAAGCAATAAAACAAGGAGGGACAACTAGTTATGTGGGACAGGAAATCTCAAAGCATAATAACCAATTAACCACATACCGACTAAATAATAATCATATAATCTATATAAACTACTCAATTTTATCACCAAATATCAGCTCGTCCAGGTTGCAAATTGGGACAACAAATCTGAAAGCATTAAATGCAACCTAATATTGATCAGAATTTGCACAGGGAAGAAGGGCGTGAGAGGGAGTAGTGAACAAGAATAAAAGAATAAATATAAAATAAATATATATATATATAGTTAAAAAAAAAAAAATTTTGAAAATCAAGGGGGGTCAGCTGACCCCCCTATACCCACCTGTAATCGCCACTGCTCACCAATGAATCTTGTTTTATTAATTGCATAGATAGTTTTATATACAAATTAAAGGATCGGATGGGTTTATAGAAGCCGGTTTAGGTATGGTGTAGCTAACTTTTAGATATGTGGCAATATGGCACAGCAGCAGCTTCTTCAATTCATTGTTGTTGTTATGTATTGTCACGCTCACACACTACACCTAATTAATTATTCTGCATTTTGGGCTAATTATTGTTTAACCTACAAAATAACTACTGCATGCCATCCCATTATTATCGATCAGTTTTTATTTATTTATTTATTTTATTTTATTTTAAGGCTAGGTCGTCTGGGTACTTATATTGCTTCCTTTCCCTCCTCCCAAGACCATGGAGCTAGTTGGGACATTTAATTAGAAAATTAATTAGATTTCGGATGAGGTAAAGTGAAAAAAGAAACATACAGAAGAAAGTAAAGGCATTATATATATATGTAGAATAAGACAAGGCAATGGCATGCATGCCAAGTGATGAAAAAGTAGTAGTAGTATATGCTATTGCTAGCTACTCCTAATTTGGACATCTGGACTGGACATACCCCATTACAGTACGTACAGGTCGGGGATAACAGGAAATCTTTTTCCACATACATCATCCCTTCTCGACATTATATTACTTACTGCTCTCAGTCTCAGATAGATATTCTTCCCAGCTACGAACTAATAATGGTGCTCTTGTCCACAAATAATGGAAGTATATATATATATATAATTTAGATTATTGTTACTCCCTCCGTCCCACTCCAAGTGTCTTGTTACTGTTGGGCACGTGAATTAAGGTAGAGTTGGTTTGTGAGTATATGGTGGGGTCCACATAGTTGTTGAGGGGAAAATTATTTCTATTTATAGAAAGAAGACATTTGTAATGGGACATCCAAAAATAGTAAGTAGGACATTTGGAATGGGACGGAGGGAGTAATAGTTTTCTCGGCCACCCCCTATTGTACTGTCCAGCAGCGGATGGGGTATTAAAATACGCATCTCATGGCTGAAATTGATAGTTGTACTATCATGCATGATTTTATTACATACTATAATATATACTGAATTTATTGATTAGGAGAAATTGAAAATTTTTAATATATATGGATGAAACTTATTGGATGACATCTTGGATTTATGGCTTCATTCTTAAATCTTATCTATATGGTGATGAGTTAGAATTGGAACTGAATTCTCATGAATTTTGTTTTAAGAAATGATTTTGATGAGAAGTTGTGTGTGGTGGATTTCCTTTTAGTAAATACTACTACTAATGACTATATTTTGAATAATTAATAAATAAATTAATACTCCTATAATTGCAGAGAAAATACTAGTACTAATAAAATCGTGTTACTAAATTTTTTAAATGCTTCTGTTAGTGGTTTGTCCGCCGTGGATGGGTCTCCAATTCCGATCCCAACCGTTGATTGGTGGGACAGAGTTTTTGCCACTTTTGACTGAGACTTGATACTCCTTCATTCGGACAATGAAACGTGTGCAAAAGTAGTAGTGCGTGGTAATAAGAAATAAATACATAAATAAATAAATAATAAATCGCAGAGAGAGAGAGAGAGAGAAGCAAAGAGAAGCTCTCTCTCCCAGTCCCAGTCGACTTCGACGCGCAATCGCCAACACTCTCTCTGCGGATGGGGCAGTGCTACGGTAAGACGATCCCCACCGGAGAAAACGACGCCGAACCCTCCGGCGATCCCCGTTCCTCCCAGGGGCCGCCGCCCGCCAACGGCACGCCTTCCGTCAAGAACACTCCGGCCAGATCCTCTGCTTCCAATAGCCCCTGGCCCAGCCCTTACCCTTTTGGAAGCGCATCCACTCCCGCCGGCGGGGTGTCTCCTTCCCCCGCTAGGTCCACTCCCAGTAGATTTTTTAAGAAGCCCTTCCCTCCGCCTTCGCCTGCCAAGCATATTAGGGCGTCCCTCCGGAAGTTGGGACAGAGGAAGAAGCCGCCGCGGGAGGGCCCCATTCCGGAGGATGCGGCCACTGCCCCATCGGGAGAATCAGACCAGCAGCTGCAGCAGCAGCATCACGCGCTCGATAAGAATTTTGGGTATAATAAGAATTTCGGAGCCAAGTATGAGTTGGGGAAGGAGGTCGGGAGAGGCCATTTTGGTCATACTTGCTATGCCAAAGGCCGAAAGGGGGACCTCAAGGACATTCCTCTTGCTGTCAAAATCATCTCCAAATCTAAGGTTTATTAGTATTTACTTTGATAAGTATGAATTTTCTTTCTTGCAAATTTGCACAACCGTGATCGATTGGTCCTTATTACTATATGTCAATTCTAAATGGAGAAGCAAATAATGTGAATGTGGTAGGTAATTGAACATTCGCTTAGCAATTAATGCAATGTCCGCAGTGGACTGAGCGTTTCTTTAGTTGTTTAGGTGCCTACAGGCCTTTGAAATGCACCATGGAAGTGCAGTTATGATGTTTGGAGCTTGTCCCTCTCCAAACGCAAATGCAATCTAGGATTATATTGAGTTTCATGGCATCTTCATACTGGGAAAAGAATGTTGTGTTTGAGCCACTGTCGAATAACCTCGTTTGATGTCTACTTTAGTGACCATGAAAGGAAAGGAAAGGAAAGGACTAGATTGTTGCAAGTTCGAGCAGTATGGAATGTAACATTGGTTAAATGTGTAGCATTTTTCCCAATAATCAGAACATAGAAATAAGGAGCTTGTTTAGGTTTGTATGTTAATTGGTTGGAAATTTGAGGAGATACAAAATCATAATTATGCTAAGATGCTTTGAAGTTGGCCTAGTGGAGATAGACAGATTTTATAATGCTAATTCAACAAAAATTCGGTTGGTTGAAATTAATCTCGGGGGGTGAAAACTAGAAAAAATAATAATAATAATAAGGGTGGCCTGTATGAATCCTTGATGTGAAATTGGATGGATGAATCCATCTTAGGAATTGGAGCAGAAAGTTTACAATTTCTCTTGAGATTTTTTGCTAAATTATTGAGTGCATGAATCAATAATGTTCACATGTTTTGGAGTACTTTTACAATTTTAGAGGGACTGCAAATTCTATGCCTACACATAACTATGTTTGTTATGTACGACTATTTATGAAAATATGAACGACTGGATTTTTTTTTCCTATATGAAGCAGAAAGTAGTAATTTATTGCCACTTGTCCGTTTTTATATTTTGAATTTATTGAATATATTGCCATAAATATAATATGAATGTATTGGGCATGGGCAACATTTACTGAATATTAATCAAGAACACAACTAATTGTCCTATTCACAGTGCTGCTTTTTCCATTAGGTAACATGGACAAAACCGAAGAACATGGGTTATTCAGTTAAAGTTAAAAAGTGGAGACAAATACTCTAATTCTTTTATTCACGGATTTATAATCCATTCATAATGTTCCTTGATTAACCATGACACCGAAAACACACGAGTTACTGGAACAAAGTATTTTTGTTATCTGTACTACGTTACAAATTGGTTGGTTATTCATTCTTTACACGTGTCTGAATAGTCAGTTCTGTTTGGATGATAGAAGTGTATAAGGGGCTCTCACTGTGTCAGTGTTATTGGTTGAAGAAGTAAACGTTACCAGCCACGTGTCTAGTGTTTTCTTTCCAGAACTGTGTGGCAAACGTGCATTTTTAATGATTAAGATGAAATTCTAACTGTAAGAGATAACTGAAATACAAGAACTATAAAACATCTACCATCAACTTATTATGTTCCCTTTGGCTTCCATTTATGCTAAAGTTACAACATGAAGCTGGATACAGATTTGAATTGTTTTCTCTGGCAGATGACAACTGCAATCTCTATTGAAGACGTTCGTCGAGAAGTCAAAATTTTGAAAGCTCTTTCAGGCCACAAACACCTAGTTAGATTCTATGATGCTTGTGAGGATACAAATAATGTATACGTGATAATGGAGTACGTGCTTGCTAATCCTCTATCCTTCTCTCTTTAATTATGCACATGTTTCGAAACCAGTAAGAATGTGACATGTAGACTTCCATTTTTAGACACAATTACCATCTATAACCATGCATATCCTTATTTCTTAGCGACTAGCTAGTGATAATTTTAATGTTTACATTTTCCAGTTCTGCTTATATCCAAAAGAACTGTTATATTCTTGAAGCTTTGATTCCATTTTCGTAGTTGATAGTCTACATAATCTTCGATTCAATGCTGGGGATACAGAATTTTCCATGTGTGCCCTTGACATTTCAATTTTTTTTGCCACGTTGTCCATAGATTATTTTTTCCCTTCTTCTAGAATTTCGACAGAAACCAATTCAATAATCCAAGAAACCCCTATATCATTCTATTTTATTATTTAGTGGATTTTGAATTCTCTTCTTGCAGGTTGTGTGAAGGGGGAGAACTACTCGACAAAATATTATCAAAGTAAGTCATAGTGTAGTTTATCTTTAATCTTATGCTACCCTGTATCTTCATTTTGTTAAAAAAAAGAGGGTCAAAATGTGAAGCAATAGGTATTAAAATCTTAATTAGGAGCCAACTTCTTTGATGGATGAAGAAAAACTTATAGTGCTTTATTCATTTCAGAGGTGGCAGATATACAGAAGAGGAAGCAAAACTTATTATTGTCCAAATTCTTAGTGTTGTTTCATTTTGTCATCTCCAAGGTGTTGTCCACCGAGACTTAAAGCCTGAGGTATCCATATGGTTTCGATTGCCAAATAGCCTGCTAGATCTCTGGAATGATATGACATTTTCTTGTACTAAGTACTAACATGGTGCTGCTTGCACCCACCAGAATTTTCTATTCACCACAAGAGGTGAAGATGCTGATATGAAGCTTATTGATTTTGGTCTTTCCGACTTCATTAGACCAGGTAACTCCTGCTAAGGTTCATTTTCTTTTACCCTTCAATGTTCATAGGTAAAGAGAATTGGTAACACATTATATGGGGGCAACCAATGTCATGAGAAAAAGGTTTTGCTTCTGTATTCCAAGGCAGTAATTACTACATTTTGCCAAGAGAATTTCTATTATCATTGTCTCCTGTGCTATAGAATGTTTTCCTGATTCTTATTTTGTAACTTTAGTTCCAGAGTAGACATTCTTTGCTTTGACTGGATTTTTCATTGTTTTCACTTTTCTTTCTTGACCTCTGCAGATTATAGACTAAATGATATTGTTGGAAGTGCTTATTATGTAGCACCAGAAGTTCTCCATAGATCATATAGCGTGGAGGCTGATATTTGGAGTATTGGTGTCATCACCTATATTTTGCTATGTGGGAGCAGACCATTCTGGGCACGGACTGAGTCTGGAATATTTCGTGCAGTTTTGAGAGCTGACCCTAACTTCGAGGATATCCCTTGGCCTTCTGTCTCCTTGCATGCTAAGGACTTTGTGAGAAGACTCTTAAACAAGGACTACCGCAAAAGAATGACTGCTGCTCAAGCTTTGAGTTAGTAATCTTCTCCTTGACATTCTCATATGATATTGTGAACGCGGTTTTGCAATAAATTGCGTAATAGGCTAAATGGATTGCATGTTGCCATTGAATATGATAGTAGCAAACATTGGATTGCTTGTAAAACTTTGCTTCTTGTAGTGTTTGATGGCAAATACATTCTATATAGCTGGCCCACATTCTATTTTTAGTCTTTATTTTCCGCCTTTACGCCCCTACAAAGCAAAGTAGTCTAACCACCAAACCAAGCTATCACGAAAGCTTCATATGTGCTAACCTAGGCTAACTGTTTCCTGGAAGGAAAACTATATGAGAGAAGCAATTTCACATTCTTAGCCTGTCTCTTCTGGGCTATTATTATTATTATTATTATTATTATTATTATTATTATTATTATTAATGAAACTATATGTGATCACAGCTCATCCCTGGTTACGAAGCGAGAGCCATCCTATTCCGTTAGACATTATAATCTACAAGTTAGTGAAGTCATATCTACATGCCACTCCCTTCAAGCGTGCAGCACTGAAGGTATGCGTTGATTATAGTGAGATCAACTGCCTCTTCCATCAATTCATAGCATTTTGCACTATTCTCACTTTGTCAATCTATTTTTCTGCATTTGTTTCACCAAACATATTTTCTACAATGATTCTCTCAGACATGGTTTATTTTATCAATCCTTTTTCAAAAAACGAAATAGAAAAGCAGTCTCATTGACTGAGTTTTGTACTCTGCTTGTGTTCCACTATAACTGCTGGCCGGGACTGGGAGATTTAAAGATTTGTATTAAAGTGAATCCTGTTTGTCAAATGTGAAACAATATTGATACTTGTGAATTGTGATTTCTTTTCATCCTTAGGTAAATTATCCTGTAGACTATGTTCCCCTACGATTGCTATCTTCACTATTCAATATTTTTCATGAAATTAGTCTCAGTATTTTATGAATCAGAATGTCATTGCTACATTAGAAAAAAAGTTCATTTGATTTTCTTCATTGCTGGTAGGCTCTTTCGAAAGCTCTGACTGAGGATGAATTGATTTATCTCAGAGCCCAGTTTATGCTTCTTGAGCCCGAAGATGGAAAAATTTCTCTTGAGAACTTCAAGAAGGTGCTTGATTTTTGTACCACTTGTGCACTTTTCCTCCCACCTCCTAATGGCACAAATTTTTGTTTAATCGAATTTGATTTGCAGGCTCTTGCATCAAATGCTACAGATGCCATGAAGTTCTCCAGGGTCCCTGAGATTATACATTCAGTCAGTCTTCTTATTTATTATCTATCCCCTTATTAACTATTCTAATTTCTTTGGTGAAGAAGCATGACAACCATTGAATTTGGTTTCAGATGGCACCATTGTCTTACAGAAAAATGGATTTTGAAGAGTTTTGTGCAGCTGCAACCAGCACATATCAATTGGAAGCCCTCGAGAAGTGGGAGCAAATTGCATCAACAGCATACGAACATTTCGAGCGAGAGGGCAACCGAGTAATAGCCGTGGAAGAATTGAGCCGGGTATTGAGTAGTGGATGAATTTTTCTTCATATGCCATCAGTAAGTCTGTCAATGGTGTACATATGTAATGATGGAATCAATGGATGCAGGAATTAAACGTTGGGCCAACTGCTCATTCGATGCTGCGGGATTGGTTGAGGAGTGACGGGAAGCTGAGCTTATTGGGCTACACCAAATTTTTGCACGGCTTAACGCTGCGAAGCTCCAACGTCAGACATCACTGATTTTGAGTTTTTTTTTTTTCTTCTTTTCTCCTCATCCCCGTGTTCTATCCGATTTGATCTGATCTGAGCTTGATGATTTATTAGTATAAATAATTATATTCATAATTACAATGTTAATGATAGGTATTTGAGAAAATGAAAGGTGAGAGAAGAGAAATATAGGAATTGAAAAGGGGGTTGGAGGTGGGAATCCTCGTTTAATTTTGAATATGAGAAATTGAGATGGGATGGGATAATGTACAGATGTTGTAGTGGAATTGCTTCCCTTCCTTAATTGCCTTGTTCAAGGTTTGCATGACTCAGAGTTGCTGCTGCTGCTGCTGTGTAATCAATCCATAAATGCTGAATTCTGTGTTTGCGAGTTTTAAAATCGTTACAAAAGAGTGCATCTTTAAACTACGATTGTCTTTGAAGAGTTCCAGAAGTCTTTTGGCATTGCAATTTCAGTGAGCATTTGAAATCTGAGTGCAGATATGCCAAAACCTACATTTACATTGGGAGTGTGTGTACTGTAGGGGAACTGAATCAAGCTATTTCCTTTCTTTGTGCGACTATTTAGGTTGGGCTTCTGCTGAAACAATAAATTCAGCACCAACTGAGAAAGAAACAAAAAGACCTGATAAAGAAAAATGAACTTGTGAAGCTTTATTCGTTTGGTTACCAAATTACGTAGATTCCGGGCTTGAGCTCATTTAAATAAGCAAGCCCGGTTTTTAAGCTCAATTAATTTTTTACTCCCTCCGTTTTTTGGGTTTACATTATTGGAAACAAGCACGTATGTCAATTCATATTTTTAATATTTAATAACTTCAGTTATATATAATTAAAAATTATAAAAAGTTGATACTCTAAAACTAAAGTTTAGACGAATCTAACAAGATCTTACTTGACTATGTTTTTTCTTTAGTAACTATAATAAAAATATAAAACAAAGTTAAACTGTGAATAGTGCAAAAAAACATCAATGTAATGGAGGAAGTATATTATATGGCCAATCCGGTTATTGTGCTTAATGTAAGATGTTGAATATGTAGACGTTCTGAATTTACACTTGTACTTGCGGAATTATCACTCAAAAATATTAAATAAGTATTTATAATAGTTAGTTAATATGAAAAATATTTATTTAGCATTTTAAGTATCAATTTAATACGTATATTAGTTTTAGGTCCGATATGACTTGAAATACCCGATACACGTCAAGAAAAATTTAGTACGTACGATGCACATATAAACCCCTTCCCAATATGGCTACGCAAAATTTTTTTAAAAAAAATTTGGTAAGCCTATGCAACATATTTGAATTTGAATTTAAAAGCAGGCAGCATAAGATATGAACATTAAATATTTGCTCACAATGAATCTGTGAATAAATTAATGTTAGATTCAACGGCTATTGACACTCGGTGACTAGGGACAAAATATTCGTCAGTGCCATTGCCCAGTGGAATAAATAATACTCCTGTGTAAAGCGAGTAATGATTTAAAATATAATACTCCCTCCGTCCCACGAAGTTTGAACCCTATTCCTTTTTGGGGTGTCCCACGAAGTTTGAACCCTTTCCGTTTTTAGAAAATTAAATTAATATAAGTTTGATTAGAATCTTAATTATTGTCAAATCTCATTAAAAATACTTACTTTTACTATTCTGCACAAATTCCAATGCATTATTACTTTCCTATACAAAGTCCCTTATATTTCTTTAACTCTTAATATTACAAAATTGATACAAATAAAAATTGTATAAATTATATATTCTAAAACTACACGATTAGACGATTCTAACAAGACCACACTTGAATATTTTTCTCAAATTACATCACTACGATAATATTAAGTCAAAGTTAAACAATAAACAGTATCAAAATTCATTATAATCTTAAACACAAATACCCACACCACTTTAATTACTAAACTCCACTACCTAAATTACCGTGTCCAAAAGAAAGGCTTCAATCTTCGTGGGACGGAGGGAGTACTACATACTCCGTCCTTTTTTTTAAAAAAAAAATTATGTACCTTTATATTTCACACAAGTTAAGATATGTAGTATTTCAATTATTTGGTAACTCAAATTGTATAGATATACAAATTTTTAAAAACAAACATTCTAAAATTATATAATTAAACAAAAAAAAATACCTTATTTAATTATATTTTATCTTATCTAACTATGCTAAAAAATTAAATTAAAAATACTCAATAAATAGTACTATTAACTATACAAATAGGATTTTTTTAAAAAAAAAAAATTGGAGTGAGCATATACAATACTGTATATTGTACTCTATTAGAATTGCCCGCACATGGTGTGGGATCGTTGATTAATTATTTACAAATTTAAATGAAATATATTTTTTTGATTAAACATAAACATTAAAATAAAAATAATTATTGTGTAAATATAAACAATATAAAACTATCCAAAATAATTTTATTTAAATTTAAATTTCATAAGAACGCAATAAGTAACCCAAAACAATTTTTTTTCTTTGGCTTCGACTTCCCAGAAAAAAAAAGTAACCCAAAACAAAATAAAACTATAGGTACCAACTACTTCATCAGTCCCTTTATATATATATATATATATATATATATTTTTTTTTTCTAGAAGCGTCCCTTTATATATTTGGATAGTTATCACTATTAATTAAGTAACGTAATTTTGACAAAATATTTTAATATAGTTATATAAGAAAATTTATAGTTATGTGAGAATTGAGATGATGTTGGATTCATCTAATCAATATTTTTAGAATATCAAATATTTGTAATTTTTTATTTATATATGATTTGAATCATTAATGGTTAAAAATATATCTTAGATTGCGTGAAATATGTAGCAATTATTAAGGAGCAAATGTTGTATTTATATATATATATATAATTGGGATTATTTTAATATATATAATTTTCATTTGGGATGTTTTTAGGGGTTTTTTAGTTGAACAATATGGTATAAAAATACGAAGAGATATTTTCCAAGAATTGTGAGAAAACAGGTAAAAAAAGTTGGTCATTTTTTATGAATCTCGAAAAAAAAAATGTCAATATTTTTGTTTTATTTTTCAGAATTATATTTTTTTTGATATTATTTAATTTATTATAAAATTGATATAAAACATGGGATGAGGATTTGGCATTGTGATCAAATCCCTGATTTCCAACCTTTAGATTGAGAGTTCAATTCTTCACCAGCCTACATCCCTCCTCTTTGTTCAACTAAAAAAAGATATAAAATATGACGGCAAATCCGAAGTTGACACATGGCATGAAAATTTTAATAAATGACGAAAGTTCTCTCCCATTTTTCCGGTTCAAGATTTTAAAAATTAAATATTGTGTGTTTATACATTAGATTTGTAAGCACACACCTAGTAATAATATTACTCTTCTTGTTTCATTATTTCTGTTACACGAATCTTCAAGTGGCTGAGATCGGTCGAGTGATCTCAGTTGGAGATGGGATTGCACGTGTTTATGGATTGAAGGTTTTTAAAAGATCTTTCTCCAATAGCATAAATCTTGCAGTCTCCATATATCACCGTCCTATTTTTTCTTTCAGACACGCTATTTTGTTTTTTTCTTTTCAGACAGGCTATTTTGTTCTAGTGCGTATCCGATTGTGAGTTGGAGTTTGTAGAATGAATGGAGTATTAATTAAAGGATTCGCATACTAAAGAATGGAGTATTTTAAATTTGTGGCACATGTTTAGAAACGAGCCAAGTATTTATTTTTCAATGTAGTATATATTATTATATCGACATATATCCACACAAGAACATGATGGATGTGTTAACCCAGCAAAAATATTAAGGCCCATGTCCGATGTCCAGATTGCCCGGCCCAGTCCATGAAAATATATCCGGAAAAGATAACGCACTTTCAAAAGGCCCAATTTTTTTTTTCTCGGCTCGACCCAATTCAAGATTTATCCGGATAATAACCAAGGAAGCTGTCAAGCCGCCATCCTACCTTCGCGTGCGCCGTATGCCGCCAACCTCTCTCGCGTAGGTCGTGTGTCACAGAAGTCAAGCCGCCCTCGCGTGCGCCGCCCTCGCGTGCGCCGTATGCTGCCATCTCTGGCGTGCGTCTCAGCTGGAGGTGTCAGTCCTCCTCCCTATAAAAGGAGGAAGGGATGCACCCCAGAGGCATGATCCAACAAACCCCCAAGAGGACGCACTTTCATATTTTTACTTTCTGCAACTTTTATTTTCTGCAAGTTTCTTTCAGCTTATTTTTCCATTCTGCACTTTAATTCCTTTACAACTTTCTTATTTCCGTGTAATTCCTTTCTGCAATTCTTGTAATCCTTTTGACACTCATCAATCAAAAAAGAGGTTTTCCCTCAAAGAAATTCTTGGTTAACAAATTGACACGCCCAGTGGGACACGAAGTGGAAACCATATCCGCTTGGAAGTGTATGCTACTTAGATCTGGACGAGTAGTAAGGGACTTAACACAAAGATTTGGAGAAATGTCGCTACATGAAGAAACTCCAGTAAGGACACCGTCTGAGAACGTCGATAATACGGCGACTACCTCCCAACCACCGCAGGGGATGATGCAAGTCCCAACCTTTTCGGAACAAATACGGCTATCGATGACTGAATCGATGGCTGAATTCATGCCTTTACTTACTAGGTACCTTATGGATGTATTGCGGCCTGCCATGGCCGATCAAACTGATAAAATCTGTGGATCCCTGCGTACTCAGCAGGAAGGGTCCTCAAGTGGCATGACTATGCCAGCAAACATTACAGGTCCGGGGCCGTATGTCGACCAAAGGATTTGGGGGACAACACTCAGCCAGCCGCCATTGTTATCTGAATCCACAGGGCTGGCCAGTCTGCCTCCATTTCCATATGCTTCCACTCATGCGGCACCTATGCAGAACTTTGGATATGCGGCATCTCCCATGCCGACCTATGCTGCGTCAAGTTATTTGATGCCAAATACTGGATCGAGCTACACAGCGATCCCTGGGGTACCACGCCATGTGACGACGTCTCACACACCATTTGGAGTGGCAGCATCACCACATGCCAATATCTACACACCAGCCGCCAATCCACTGTATCAAGCGGCGACTCAAGGTGGCCCAGCCGCCATCCCACAAATTCATATGGCGGCCGCCATACCTGCTCAACAGATGGCGGCTCATCCTGCCACCACCCCTACCCACCAGGTGGCGGCGCCTCAAGCCGCCATGGCGGCTCATACTCCTCAGGCCACGATGCCTCATCAGAACGCGATGCCTCCTCAGGCAGCGATGCTTCCCACACAGGCACCAGTGGTATCACCCGAGGTGTTAGCAGATATGATACAGCAACACTTTGGGATTCAGCTAAGGCCGATGGAACGGTCCACATACAAGAAGCCATACCCTGATTGGGTAGACACCATGCATCCATTTCCCAGGGGCTTCAAAATGCCCGAGTTTACTACATTCTCCGGGGATGACGACAAGTCCACCGTGGAACATGTGGGCAGATTCACTGCCCAATGTGGCGAGGCAGCAACCAATGATTGGCTGAAGCTAAGGTTGTTCTGTTCATCCCTAACTGGACCTGCCTTCGCATGGTTTGTTTCTCTGCGGCCTAACTCCATACAAAACTGGGCCGAGATTGAGCGGGCGTTCCACGACAGATTCTATACCCCTCTGTCACAGGTTAGTCTTGCAGATCTTACTAGTGCCAAACAGTTTACCGATGAGACGGCAAACACTTTCGTTAACAGATTGCAGCGGCTTAAGGGTCGATGTACTATGGCAGTCCCTGATAGGGAGATAGCCAATATTGCAGTGGCGAATATGTTGCCAAAACTAAAAAAACGTTTAATTGTGCAGGATTCCACTAATCTTGCCTAGCTGGCCGAAAAAGCGGCCCGCTTGGAAAAGTTCCTTGAGGAACAAGATGAGAAGCGTCTACCTACACACGAGACTTCTTTTGAGAAATTGAAACATGATAAAAAGGAAGACGAACTAAGGGTGGTGACCAATGCCATAACCTTGGGTGGTAAAAACCCTGGATAGTAGCCATGGAACGCCATCAACAGTGGTCTTGGAGGCCGAATAGTTGCTAGTTGAGGTTGGTGCCTGTGCATGAGGTGACGGCGCCCGAGGACTAGGGCGGCTGTCAGACCTAGGCGGCGCGCGACCGATGGCGGCAGCACGTGCCACGCTGGCGGCTCTTGGGGCTGGCGGCGCTGCAATAGCCTGGCGGCAGGCACAGGCCGGGCGATGCTGGCGGCCGGTCAATGCTGGCGGCCGGGGCAATGTGCTGGCGGCCGGGCGACGCTGGCGGCCGGGCAATGCTGGCGGCCGGGCGATGCTGGCGGCTGGGCGATGCTGGCGGCCGGAAGTCCAAAGCTGGCTGCCGGAAGTCCAAAGCTGGCGGCTCGATGGCGGCCCGTGCTGGGTTGGCGGCGCTCCACAAGTTGGCGGCCGGGCAATGCTTGTGGCCGGGCGATGCTGGCGCCCGGAAGTCCAAAGCTGGCTGCCGGAAGTCCAAAGCTGGCGGCTCAATGACTGGCGACTGCTGGTGGCTGGCGGCCATGCTTGGTTGGCGGCGCTCCACAAGTTGGCGGCCGGGCGAAGCTGGCGGCCGGTCGATGCTGGCGGCCAAGCAATGCTTGTGGCCGGGCGATGCTGGCGGCCAGTTGATGCTGGCAGCCGGAGAGATGTTGGCGGCCCGTGCTTGGCGGCGCAAGAGCTGGCGGCCAAGGTGAGGCTGGCGGCCAGGCGAGCTGGCGGCTGGGCGAGATGGCTGGCGGCCCGAGAGGAGATGCTGGCGGCCGGGTGCAAGATGGCTGGCGGCCCGAGAGAAGAGGCTGGCGGCTGGGCGAGATGGCTGGCGGCCCGAGAGGAGATGCTGGCGGCCGGGTGCAAGATGGCTGGCGGCCCGAGAGAAGAGGCTGGCGGCCGGGCGAGATCGCTGGCGGCCCGAGAGGAGATGCTGGCGGCCGGGTGCAAGATGGCTGGCGGCCCGAGAGAAGAGGCTGGCGGCCGGGCGAGATCGCTGGCGGCCCGAGAGGAGATGCTGGCGGCCGGGTGCGAAATGGCTGGCGGCCCGAGAGAAGAGGCTGGCGGCCAGGTGAGGAGCTGGCGGCCAGACGAAGATGTTGGCGACGCTCACAGGCTGGCGGCCCGTGAAGGTGTTGGCGGCCGGATGGCTGGCGGCTGGGGTTGACGAACGCGAGCTGGCGGCTGGCGCTGAAGACTGGCGGCAGGCCGGAAGGGCTGGCGGCCGGACAGCAAGCAGGGTTGGCGGCTGGAGCGCGAAGCTGGCCACGCTGCTGACGACGCAAATCGCTGGCAGCGCCCGATTCCGGAAGGCCGCGAGCGTCCTCGGCGCTCCACACCTGGCGGCGTCTCCATACGAAGTTGGCGGCGGACCGAGGAAGTTGACGATCAAGACCGGCGGCGGCCAAAGAAAAAAAAAAAAAAAAAGCAAAGGGGTGGCGGCCAAAAAAATAAATATATATATATATATAATAAAATAAAATATAAAAAATAAAAATAAAAAAATAAAAAAAATAAAAAAAATAAAAAAATAAAAAAAATAAAAAAATAAAAATAAAAAAATAAATAAATAAAATCAAGAGTGATATGCATGGTATCTTAATGCCGACGGCGGCATTAACAAAATATATGCGCAATTTTAGTCTCAGTTCCATCGACTAAAAGCGCAAGGGGGGCATCTGTTAACCCAGCAAAAATATTAAGGCCCATGTCCGATGTCCAGATTGCCCGGCCCAGTCCATGAAAATATATCCGGAAAAGATAACGCACTTTCAAAAGGCCCAATTTTTTTTTTTCTCGGCTCGACCCAATTCAAGATTTATCCGGATAATAACCAAGGAAGCTGTCAAGCCGCCATCCTACCTTCGCGTGCGCCGTATGCCGCCAACCTCTCTCGCGTAGGTCGTGTGTCACAGAAGTCAAGCCGCCCTCGCGTGCGCCGCCCTCGCGTGCGCCGCCCTCGCGTGCGCCGTATGCTGCCATCTCTGGCGTGCGTCTCAGCTGGAGGTGTCAGTCCTCCTCCCTATAAAAGGAGGAAGGGATGCACCCCAGAGGCATGATCCAACAAACCCCCAAGAGGACGCACTTTCATATTTTTACTTTCTGCAACTTTTATTTTCTGCAAGTTTCTTTCAGCTTATTTTTCCATTCTGCACTTTAATTCCTTTACAGCTTTCTTATTTCCGTGTAATTCCTTTCTGCAATTCTTGTAATCCTTTTGACACTCATCAATCAAAAAAGAGGTTTTCCCTCAAAGAAATTCTTGGTTAACAGGATGGTACTAGCTACTAATATCATCACATATAATTCTACGAATATTTTTTTTTCGACTTTAGAATTGGTGTTTGAATATCGTCCCTCCCTCATATATCTCACAGATTTGGATTTGGAGTTCAATTATTAGGTTCATTTCTCAAAATTTCAATGCAAAGATGCTTTCAAAACTCTTTTTTTTTTCTTTTTTTTTTCTCTTCCGACTCAAGGTAGGGTTTGCATCCTTTTAAAAACCTTGAATTGAGAGTTTTGTAGTCTTTTATGATCTTGTGTGATTTAGTTGATTTATTAAAAAGATAGTACTTAATAAGAAAGGAAAAAGAAAAATCCACACACACACTTAGCGGCAAATGAAAGATGGATGAGTGTTTGAGCAATTAATTCAATTCTATTATTGGAGTTATGAAAAACAAGAATTTTATTTACTTAAAACAAAGGTTACCCATATATGCATGCGAACGGGGCGCGCTCTACAAACTAAAACACCAAAACTATTTCAACCCATGAAATATGCATGATGAATGGAATCGAAGTGTATTTTCAGCTGGGTTTTTATAGAATTTTGATAATATCACATGTTCAATTCTACTCAAAAATTCTAATGCTAAAACTATAAATTTCCAAGAATAGGCATTGAAGAACCCATTGACAAATTAAATGGCCATATTCTCAAACGTAGGTAGAGGTAGCTAGGACCAATTAGGCAAATAATTGGCTCAGCTACCATTATACTAGTATATTGCTGCTTCAGCCTTCAAGCGCTCTACTCTTCTTCGGAAACTATAACACTTTTCTTCACTAGCAGCAGCAGGAGGCACCATTTGAGATCAATTTATTTCCAGCTTCTTCATTTCAGACAGTCAGTCAGACGTACAAATTAAAACCAGCATAGACCATAGAGCGAGGGAGCTGATCACACCCAAATGGACCTATATATATATATTGAGAATTGAGCTTGACTGCGACTGCCCCCCCCAACTGTCGTATTACTACTACTTATCCTATCTCCAGCTGCATCATCTCATCCATCTGCACACATTGTTTCGTCTTGTCTGCTTCTCATCGAATTCCAAATCAAGGATTGCTCCTGAAAGATGATACTCTATACAACCAACACACACACACACACACTATCTATTACACACACATATAGACTGGAATTCAAATTTAGCTTCACACTAACATTAACACACAAGTATATCTCATCTCACTCAGAATTCTCAGTGTCACCACTAGTTAGTTCATCACTACTACTCATATATCTCTGGACCGCTATTTTTACACTATATATTTCCAGATTGTAGCCAGGATTCAAATACATCAAAAAAAAAAAAAAAAAACAAACATAAAAACATATAACAGATGAAACCCTGAGCCCATTTTTCATGAACTGGCTCAAAATACCAAACAAGCACAAAAAACACAGACGGATTCAGGTACTTGCAAGGCTTCCCAACGCGGTTAACATTTCAAGAATCAACAAAAACACAGACGCCACACTAGGGAGTGCAACTAAGCTTCAGACCATAAGAGCAAGCTCTAAAATCTCACAAGTTCATCTACATACAGCATGTATGTATGTTCAATTCATTTTCTACGGATAACTCTGTCTCCAAATCATGAGATGTTAAATTTGAAATTTGAAACACCCCATTTCAGGAGAAGTCATGTTTATCGAGTTCAAGATTGGATACTTTACTCGAAAACAACCAGTCAGAGTTTACCCAAATGTAACAGTTGCAAATTTAGGGTTTACCCAAATCCCTCCCCTTAATTAGGATGCAGTGGCCGTCCCGTCAATATGTGGATTCAACTTTGAGATTGCCCGTTGCCGGATCAGTTGAATACAAATACCCGACCTTGGAATATCCAAGAAATAGATTACTGAGTAGGAGATTTAATCTGCAAGAACACATAAACATTCAGACTATGTAAACGTACATACACTATCACTCACAAAGTAACTGAAGCTCTTGAAGATTAATTGCAGGACGGCAGATGCGAGAAACGTACTGTAATAAATGCTGTCTTTTGGGTAATTAATTGCAACAGACTGCGGATCGGTGTTATCACTAATTAATACAGGACGATTAATTTCCGTGGCTGAAACTGAAAACATTTTATAGAATACAGATAGATCACAAAATCGAGCACATCGTTTCGAAGGAATTAATTCTCAAATCGGTTTTCTTTTATAAATAGATCACAAAACTGGAGAAAGGGGGGTTGGGTTGGGCTTATCGATTATGAGTGGGAAAAGGAGGCCAGATCTGAATCCTAGAAACAGCCAGATCTGATTCCAAAAGCCATCATGACTCTGGAAAGAGAAAAAAAATATGACCTTGAATGTAGAAATGTTGAATCTCACAAAAAAGCGAATCAATAATCTGACAAAAGACACCATCATGACCTGTGGGAACAAAAACAGGCTCTAAAAAAGATAGCAATGATGAAAACCTTTCTTCCCTGCGGGAGATAAATCCCACACCCCATGGATCCAAGTCAAGATCCCACAATCATTACACCAATCTGCAGTCTTTGGCATACAGAAACCCAATCAAGTGTCAGTTTCAGGAATAAAACCTCAAGAAAAGAAAAAAAAAAAAAAAAGAAGAAAATAAAGGGCTCGGATGGAAGCAGAAATTGGGGGGAATGAAGCCTGGTCCGACGACCCAATCAATTAGATCTTTCTCCTTGCATAAATTCGATAAAGAAATTGTGAGTCCTCGAGCCAGACAACATTCCCCGCAACAAAATAAGCTCCCTTTAGATCGCTGCATCCTTAGGTTTTTCACAATTAAATCTACTGCAGAACCGAATGCATAATATGTATTTATGTGTACATATATATACATATACATGGGGTGAGGGGGGGGTCTCTATCTCGCTTTCTGGCCTCTCAATCTCATCCCTTTATCCCCCAAAACTTTCGCCTTCTTTGAAGGGAGGAGAGAGGAGGAAAGAGAGAGACAGAGAGAGATGTAGAGAGAAGGGGGTGGAGTAATTAGTGAGTTGGTAGATACTAGAAAGGTTGGGGGGGCGGGGGGGTGTGTTATAACAAGGCACAAGGGGGGTGGAAAGGGTGGGTTGAAATTCAGTGTAAAGAAAAAAATTTTGAAAACCCTGCAGGCAGGCAGCCCATGGGGCCCTATACCGGGCTGCACAAAAATCACCATTGCTCCATGCACACACACCCACACCCACACACATTAAACGATCCACTGTATGTGTGTTTTCGAATGTACTTCTTGTATTACTATTATTGTAATAACAACATTTGTATGTATCATCAATGTGAAGCTGTGAGAAGTAGTGTGACTGTGAACTCCACCCCACCCCCTCCTCAAAAGAGAAGGAAAAGACTAATCTTTTGGGCACAATTAATGTGATGGCACAAAGTCACAAGCTTTGATTGGATATATGTGTCCATCCAATGGTACGTATCTAAAGAGGGTTAATTAGGGCGTCGTCAATCGTCAGCGGCATATACTAACTACTAGTAACAATTAATTAATTAATTACTCATCTCATACGTGGTGCTGATAAACGTAATGATTGTGAAATAATAAAAAGTTTCTTAAAAGCACAGAAAGATAGAGCTAAGCTACTATACTACTACTACTACTACTAGCTACGATAGTGTATGTATGTATGTATGTATGTATGTATAATATAGTAGCTAGAGTGTACATCAATCCATCCATCCATCCATCTTGTGTCCATTGGATTCAATTCATCTGAAAATATGATCCGATGCTCTTGATAAGTAGTGAATGAATATACTCGCTCTGTCATATGTCCCAATTAACTTGTCTTGTTTGACTTCTGCACATAATCTAATGCATTTTTTCAATCATTAATATCTCAAAATATGTACAATATAAAATTATATAAAATATATATTATAAAACTACATGAATATACGATTCTAACAAGACCCAACTCGACTATTTTTTCACAAATATATACTTACAATAATATTGAGTCAAAACTGAATACTGAACAGTGTCAAAAAGTCAAACATGACATGTTACCTGGGACGGAGGGAGTATTGAATAATAGTGGACTGTAGGGGTGAGGAAAACTCGACTCGATACTCAATCAAAACTCGATTAAATTGTTAAACTTTAAAAATATAAAAATAAAAAAATTATTAGACACAGTTTAAGCTTTATCAAGCCTAACAAACTTATTTTATAGCATAATAAGTAAAACTGCAATTTAAATTCAAATTATATATATACTATCTAGCCTAGTTAAATTCGGACTATAGAACTTTAAATTCTTTCACTGTACAAACTCGAATTACACTGTTCAGACTTGATACTCGACTCGATATCACAGTATAGTGAAGTAATACATACATGGTGGTGAGCTGGCAAGTGGCAATAACCATGTCGTCCATGACAAAATTGACAATTTATGAAAGCACAAGAAATGAATTAAAAGAAAAAAGGGCGGGGGCCGCGGGGGATGTGGATGGATGGATGGATGGATGATCAGACCAGACACGGACAGAAGAAACAAACACACAGACAGAAACACATCAATTGGAAATACTACATAATACTTATAAAAAAAATAAATAAATAAATAAAAATTATATACTACTACTACTGCAGTAGATAGATAGATTTATTAATTAAACGATGGCACAGTGACAGAGGTGCAGCAGCAGTGGAGTGGTTGAGTTATTGAGCTGGAACCAACACATTAATGAGATTATAATGGATGAATGCATGTATAGGTACCCCCCTAGCTAATTAGGAAGAGCCACCGCTCCCTTTGAACTTTCTTCTTTCTTTCTTTCTTTCTTTCTATTTTTTCTTTCTTTTGGGTCTATTATTTTTTTATTTTTTTTTTTATTTTTTATGGGGGTAAGAGAAGGAGAAAATTACTAGTAAAAACAAGAGTGAGAAAAAGTGAGAGGGGGAGGAGCATCGTTTGGCGCGACCCTTTTTGTAAGGGCGAAGAATACGAGAGAGTGCACTACAGTGTACAGACGACTACAGTACAGCTGACCCAGAGACACAACCACCGACAGATTATTAGTACTACAATTTAATTACACACATAGTATATACTACTCACTCCATTGTACATGCGACGGGATCAAGGCAGGCTCCACCTATAGCTTATTATGGGGGTACACGCACGCATATCATGAAATATTGGAATATAATTAGGCTGGCTTGCCCAGATTATCGTTAATTTTTAGGAGTAATTTGACCTAACAAGTCATATTTATGATGATATGATTCTTCATTAAAAAAATTACAAACAGAACATGTACATATGAATATGTCATGTCTGGGTATTACTAATTTTCTAGTACCAGAAAATGCGTTGAGCACTAATTAATTACTACTACTGTTCTGACCAACTGGTGTGTTTGTGTACACACACACACACACATATATATATATATATATATATATAGGACTAGTAGGAGGGGGGTACTGGTACTCTTTAATTAAATGAAGGAAGAAGATGAGAGTCAGAATGAGCTTTGACTTGGAATATATGTACAAAGCTACCAAAGTAGGACACTATTGAATCTCACTCAGTAAAACAAGAGAGGGCGGCCTCGGCCTCGATGAGTTGTTCATGCATGTCTCTATCTATGTGAATGCCAAAATCAAGAAAAACTGAATTCCTCTCCCACATTCACAAAATTAATTACTACTAGTACTACTACTCGCTAGTAAAATGAAACCAAGTCAGTTTTTTTTTAAAAAAATTTACTATAATCCAGTAATAATGAAATCATTCCTTTATAGTAAATTAGACTAACATACTACCTTTTATATACATTATTCTTTCTACAAATACTATACCTATAGACAATGATAGAAGTGGATGCAGACCATATATATTTACATAAAGGAAAAAAGGAGTATTGAAATAGTACAAGTAATTTGAATTTGGTGCAGTGGGTGGTGTGTGTGGGTGAGTGTGCAAAAAACACACACACAAACCCACGTGGGTGCGTGAGTGAAAGAGGGCCATTGACGACAAACAAAGGAGGACGAGACAAAAAACTATCCCCCGATTTCAACGCCAAACACAATTTCCATTGAAATTTGTGCACACACAAACACAGATATATAGAAAAATACTTACTACATACACTTATATTGCTCCTGCTTGCAGTCAAGTGTGAGTGTGTGTAATACTACAGACCAGCCACAACCCACAAAATAAGGCTGGAGAAAGTTGTAACATGGACATGCATGTCTCAACTCTTACTTTCTCCAAAGTAAGCCTACCTACATTTGATGATACGAGAGACTCTACAGTCCTTACTCTTCACTTTTGGCATTCATATTCATATCCATATAATATACTAATAAAAAATACAAAAATGTCAAATTAACTTCTTTAACCAAATTCGGTCAACATAATGTATATGGGGTATGGGTTGTGTGCTGTGAACAACACATACTGGCAAAAATGGAATGATGGATACGCATAGAAAAATGATGTCAGAGCAATGAAAAATGATGACTGTGTGAAATGATGTGTGCGCATGAAAACATGATGAATATTATAAAATAAGCAATATCATTTTTCACGAAACTAATATCATTTTTCCTAGCGTGGGCATTATTTAGTATGTACAGGTAAAAAAATTGCCAGGAACTTGACTGCTGTATATGTATTGTTGGTAATGGAAGTGGAACATACCCAAAGTCGGTTCTATCATCATGCTATTATCTCGCCGATTAATTTGGCATATAAATATTTTAAGTAATACAGTATCTCAGTCCAAAATATATCCATAAAGGCTTTCCAAAAAAATTACTATATCCATAAAGAGTCTCCTATCACAAAAAAATATATATCCAGAACTATTATTTTTACATACCGATAGGACTAACAGGCCAAAGAATACATGAAGGCTGGCCCGATAAATTGCACTGATCTAAGGCATATTACACCCATGGCAACAAACGTTACCCAGCCAGCTATATTTGTGGGCCGGGCATGAACAACAATGGGTCGGGCGTTGACATAAAATAAAACACCAATTTAAAAGACAAATTTCACACAAAACATAGAGATTGTTATACCTCATTAGTCCAGAATTCGACCATTGTATAATTTTGTAAGACACAATTGAGGGCATGAGAGACCATAAATAGAAGTGTACCAAAAGCATTATGAATCACTCATGAGGTTGGGATGATCACCAGCTAACCACTATAGAAAGTTAATGGAAATGTTTGGGAGCTAACGGATAGCAAATTCGGCAAGACATTTGTCCCACAACCTGCTCTCCAAATCCGCTCACTCCCAACTCAGGGTTGCATAGCAATACTGAAGATACTGATACAAACAGAAGGGTTGTGTAACAAAGGCAGAGGTGAGGGGGACTGCTATGAACTTGAACTAGGTTCATATATTGAGAATCATCAATCTCGACATCAAAATGCCAAACATTCTACACTTAACTATGATTATCAAATTTAATCCTCTTGTTAAATTTATAAACAAATGCATCAGTAACGATAATTTAGTACATACTCCAAAATGATATCACGAGAATTAAGACTTACGGTTATGGGTCTGTTTGGGAATTAATTATTAGCTTGAGTAATAATGAGTTAAAATTAACTGCTTGACAATTTCTAAACTAACTTTTTGTCTAGAATAAACTAAAATCCAAAATGCTGCTATTTGCAGCTGTTTCAAAAAGAGCTAATTGAATACTGTTTTAAGTTATTTTTGTCTTTTTAAAAGCTAATTCTGATTTAGCTGTTTCGCCAAACAGGGCCTATAACGACAGCTAGACCAACAAGAAAGAGGCTGGTGCAATCATATGCATGAATTGCTTACAGAAAAATTTGGAACACAAAAGCATATATAACAAGACAATTATGAGAGTCAGTCAACCCAACAAACATAACAAAACATTCTGATTTTCACCAATCAAGCAGATATATCAAAGTACCACATTCTGATTTTCACCAATCAAGCAGATATATCAAAGTACCACATTCTGATTTTCACCAATCAGGCAGATATATCAAAGTACCAAGAAATGATTCATATTTAGCAACATATGATGTTCTGGGTCTAACAGGATTCAACAAGAAAAATATTGGGAAAAAATTGTAGAACTGCATAACCAAGTGTCTACTTGATCTTCTTTTTTGGCCTCAACTGCAAAGGAAAATCATAGTCTGGTAAGTTTTCTCATTACAATAGATTGATCAGTACTGTGAAAATGAAGCCGACATTAGATTGATTCATAATTACCTGGTTGCTGTGCCCACATTTCTTCTTCCTGCAGTTAACAGCACGGGGATGCAGGCGAGCATAACATCTGAAATGATGACAAGAAAAGACACTAAATACAAAACAAAAACCACAGCAAATGAAACTGCAAAAAGAGTTGGTATCCTAGAGTCCACAAATAACAAGTGATTCAAATTAACCAGTGCCTTAAAAAAAATTTCAAACAGGATGAAGTGGTTATATGAAGAGGAAAGACAAAGAACATATGAAGCATCCAATGACAAAATTAGAATTTGGAAAGCATCAAAATGCACCACATGAATATCAAATTTGGGTTTCAAGCTTTCAACTTCATATTTTTTATTATTGAATTTAATATGGCTTATAATTAGCATCTCGTAGTATACATTTCAATGTAAAAACGCGCAAGCTAAAATACATGATGATTGAATAGAATCACGTAAAAGTATATTCCTTCTAGTTAAAAAATTGTGCACGCATTTCCAAAATTTATCTACATACGAGAACCAAGGAAATGAGTAAGGGCAGATTGATCATTGACTTCTACTGTACAAGATAACTGACAATCAATCGCAAAATAGAGTTCCAGTGCCAACAAAGAATGATCCTTTCAAAAATAAAAATTTTCACTTACTTGCGGCATATCATCTTGTCTTGGTTGTACTTTCTAGCCAAAGCCATCAACGACGGCTCAATAATTCCGCCTCGAAGCCTCAAAACCAAGTGCAACGTCGATTCTACAAAACAAATTCGGAAGCTTAGATAGACCAAACATGAAGGGTTCAACGAATCAGCACACAAACCAAAAACGTTTTACCTTTCTGAATATTATAGTCCGCGAGTGTCCGGCCATCTTCCAACTGCTTTCCAGCAAAAATCAAACGCTGCTGATCCGGCGGAATTCCTGAGAAGCACAGCCACAGCCCACAAGCATAAAATCAGAAACGGAAAAAAACATGGGATATATAATAACTGGGGGGAATGAGTAACACACACCTTCCTTGTCTTGGATCTTGGCCTTGACATTGTCAATGGTGTCGCTCGATTCGACCTCGAGCGTTATCGTCTTCCCGGTTAGGGTTTTCACGAAAATCTGCATCGTGTATCAAATGTCAAGGGCCGAATGGCCTTCAGGTAAGGATTGTGAAACTTATATCTTCATGGTTAGGGTTTCGGGAATGGGCTGGGCTTGATCCAATTTTAATAGGGCCCATTAGTTGATGGGCATTAACATCGGTATTGTCCATTGGGCTAAATGGTCCAATTCACCCAATTCAGTCTTAACCGGCAGAGCTCGTGTGTGAACTCACAAGTCACAAAAAAGCATTGGTGATATATTAAGGAAAATCAAAGCCTGATAATTTTGTAAGGTCGGACTTCAAAACCACATAAAGGATTCCACTCCTTATATAGGTTATTTTAGGGCTATTTTTCTTTTCTTTTCTTTTTTTGAACAGTGATGTTCAGGCGTTGCAAAGACAAAACTAACAAAACTCTACAAAAAGGGGAAAGGACGGAAACATCAATTAAAAAGGAAATCAAATTGCGAACACCAAAGCCGAGTGAGGATAGCAAACCTCTAACCAATCCATCTGAAGACACAGTGAAAATCATTTAATGGGAAAGTCCACGTCGTGAAAAACTCAACTGAACGAGCACCACGCTTGACCAACAAGCTAGCAAGTAGCAACCGAATTGTCTTCCCGAATGATATTAGAACACCGGTATCCCAAGATGCTATGTAGCCAGTTAGAAATGTTCATAACAAGCGGAATTAAGCTATGCCTCCCATGGAGCCCCCTCTTAATTAATGATGTGAAGCGCCTCAACAGAGTCCGAATAACAACCCGCATCATCAAATCCCAAGGAGTGCAGCCGTTTGGTCCATTCTAAATATCATGAAAGATTAGAGGCACACCACCACAGACCCCCGGGGCGGGAAGCCCTCAGTCCAATTACCGTCGTAGTTCCAATAATTAAACCTTCATAAATCCAATCAATTCAATTTTATTTGAGAATTACAATATTAATCAATATATAGAAAACCAGGACCAAGTATAAATTGTATAGGGTTTAAATTTTTTATGGGTGTATTCCTTCGAGCTTTTGACCAATACTCATTTTTGACTGGAAAACGTGTAAGTTTCTCGGACAAGAAATGTCAAACCAAGGACTTTCCATTTTTGGGAGCACACTAGCTAAACCAATCCACATATTCTCTAAGGGAGTATGCACGCATCAATCTTTAATTTGACAAAATGGAGAAAGTAATATCATTATCATCAATATGCAAAAAGGTTTTGAGACTATTCAATTTCAAGGTCAATTTATAGATATTACACATCATCATCATCTTGAATTCACGAGCTAGGAAGATCAAATAAGTCTATGTTGTATGCTTTAATTTGCGTCAAACGCATGTTTGCTTGAGTTTGATTCGATTCACTCATACCCCTATTGGGGAAATTAAACCCTATCCCTATGGAACGAAAATCAAATGTCGGCTAGCTAGCACTCGCATTCAACTCGATCCTTTCCAATCTCTTTTTTCCTAGTCCAGATTTTCGTACCCAAATATTGTAGTGGCTTATTTGGGCAACCCATATGGCCTCATGTGAAACCGAAAAAATATACTTCATGCAGGTTAACAACATTTTTAGACGTTTGAGTGTCATTAAATAAGGAATATAAAATTTTTAGGGGAAAAAAAAAGAAAAAGGAAAAAAGTACTAACAAATTCATACTTTATTGGTAGTGACACTTAATATTTCTGTTTGAGTGTCACTAAAATAGGATAGAAAATTTAAAAAAAATTACAAAATTCAAACTTTGTTGTTAGTGACACTTATATAACAAAATTATTTTTAGGTATCACTAATAGTAAAGATTTTTTTTTTTTTTTTTGTGATGGCCCCATATATTTAGTGGGCACCACACATAAGAAAGCTTTCAAAAGCATAGCCACACTTATCTACTAAAATAGCTTTGGGAGAAAAGAAAAAAAAATCATTTTACCAGTATGATTTTTTGCTTTAATGTATAGAACACCGATCATGCATATCATGATCGATCCATAGTATATATATGTCTCGTTTTCATTCTTTTTCTATATTGATTTTATTCCTTGGTGAATACCACACATTTTATTTATTTATACCGACTGCATGGTAGAAATTACTACTTTAATAAAGTTATTTTTGTGTTATATAGATTCAATATTGCATACTTGATGAATTGTGTGTGTGGCATATACATAAAGCTAGTACACACAATTTTATTTGTTTTTTTAAAAAATAATATAAATATTCTGATGGACAAGCAAGTCTGATCCAGGTCTTCTTATCTGATCGAGGTCCAATTTGAAGTGTCAACATCAGAAAAAGTGGGCAAGCTTAGGTGTAGATTCATTAGGGACTTGTTTATATATGAAGGAACTTGGGCAAATCTTGGTCAGTCGTCGCATAACTGTTTGACAAAACAATTAAATCCAATCAACTAATTTGTCTTACAATATGAGATAAAATAGCTTATTTAAAAAGATAAAATAACTTAAACAGTGTTCAATCAGCTCTTTTTGAAACCGTTGCAAATAGCAGTATTTTTTACTTCAGCTTATTCTAGGCAAAAAGTTAGTCTCGAAATTGTCAAACAGCTAATTTTAACTAATTATTACTCACATAATCAATTAACAACTAACAGCTAAATCCCAAACAGGGCCATATTATTACTACATTATTAATTAGTACTACTATATAGTACTTCCTCCGTCCCACAATAATGTTCCCATTTCATTTCTGCACACAATCCAATGCATTTTTTAAATTGTTAATATCTCAAAATATATACAAGTAGATATTATGTAAAATATATATTCTAAAACTATACGATTAGACGAATCTAACAAGACCGAACTTGACTATTTTTTTCAAATATATAATTACAATAATATCGAGTCAAAGTTGAATAATGAACAGTGTCAAAAAGTCAAATGGGAACATTATTGTGGGACGGAGGGAGTATTAGTGATTAAACGAATAAAAGAGCATATATATGAATGTGCTCTCGACCGAATCATATCTCTTTTTGGTGCACAGGGTACCAAGTCACAAGATTTTACTCACTTTTCTAGATTTGTCTTTTTGTAATTTAATTACTCCAAATTATACACGATTCTTTTGGTACAAACTGCACATATTATATATGCATGATTGATGATACCAATTAAGTACGTTTTTCCATTGGTAATTAATTATAATCGCGTATCAAATGTACATATATTCCTCGATTTGGTTACACCACCTTTTTTTGATTTATTATTGCAAATGTCTTAATACGATATACTACCAAGTGTGTATATATACATATTAATTATTCGTCATAATAAAAATTGAGTGTGGGATAGGAAGAATTCTTTTGTCAATTTTGAAGAATTGCAATGCAACATTTATAGATTGGTTTGCTTCTTGTGGATCAAATGAACTTTTCAGCAATTGGTTGAGCATATTTGATAGTATTTCATCAATAGGGATATAATGGGATGCCCTCACTCTCTCTCTCTTTTTACTTTTATTGACCACTGATTTTAGGCGTTGTACTATAATAATTAAACTATGCTCGACGACTTGCAGCTCACTGCTCGATCTAGTGGTAGAATTAGAATAAAAACATTGGAATTGAGGTTTAAATTATGTAAACAGAAAAGCTTTTATTGTGGATTAATAACACACGACGTTTTTACCATGAATTCACTGTAATTGGGCTTAACCGTACCCGATCAATGAATTGGATAAAACTAGTATTACTCCCGCCCAATGGGCGGGAATGTGAAAACTGTAAATAAAAAATTAAATCCAACAAAAAGAAAATTAAATTATTTTGAAAATTACATGAATACATTAATACATTGTACAACAACTGAGTAATATAGTCACTACCAATAATTTATACATTCTCCGATTTTTTTTAAATACTATTGTGAATGAATCAATTGATAAATTAAAATTTGGAAGTGACTTGCAAAAAATATTATTTAATGCCTGGTATTCACCTAAAAAAATTATTTAATGTACCATCTACACAAATTTCATAATGATATAATTTTGTGGGATGCATGACTATATAGTTTGATCATTATATTTTTATATTGTGATTTATCTAATTAAGTTAATTTATCCAATAAAAATATTTATTTTTCATTGATTACTATAACATCATTCCATAAATTCTTTAATAAAGTTGTTTATCATATTGAAATTATATTTAAATAATAAATATAATATCAACCCATAAATTATATTATTTGTTAGCATTTTATAAGGGTCAATCACTATTCATAAAGGCCCATTACTATTCCTAAGGGCCCATCACTATTAATAAGGACAATAGCTTTTATATTATAATAGATAATAGATATCATTCATCATGCCGGCCCCCCTCCACCCCCCCCCCCCCCCCCTTTGTTTTTTTGGTGATTCTAGGGTGTCTCTGGGGCTCAATGGGTTCAAAATTAATCACTCGAGAGTCAGGTGTGTATTTAAGGATTATCTCTTCCAAATCAAAATTGTGTATATACAAAAACTCGAATCCTAGACATTTGCTTAAGCAGTATATACCCACATTGATTTTCAACAAAGGTAAAAATGCAGTACTAATTTCCAAACATATAGTATATTAGTGACTGGAGTATATTATATTATGGAGTACTATTATTCTTGGGCATGTAGGAAGGGTATATATATAGAGTAGACTGCATCTTGACTGGTATAGAGTATACTTTAGTGATGATCCAATCGGAAGATAGCTAGGTATTCACGATCTCACATGCATTTTCCAAAAGAGGAAAGATTTTAGCATTCCACCAAACCACACCACACCACCACCCATATAATAGTACTCCCTAATTAAACACAAATAACTCAAGAGACTATTTAAGTCAAAAAGAGAATACTTAATTAATGAAATGAAAGGCTCATCTCATCTCCATGTCTCCATCCCTCCAATCAAATCCAGATACACGAAATTTATATACGTCCAAAATTTTGGTCTATTTTTTTTTTTATTATTTAAAAAAAGTAGCTAGCCACTTATTAGCAATTACTACTTTTATTCTCGGCTAGTATTATTTTTATTTGTTAATTTGTTTTGTTTATAAACTTGTCCACTCCAAATACGTATAATGAACGTTATTAATTAATTAATTAATTAGGAGATTATATAAGTATAAGCATTAATGTAGCAAATATATATATACACACAGACGTGTACAGTCTTCTTTATTACATGCATATCCAAATTAAATAAGGGGCGGGCGGCGGAGGGAGGTGACTGGTGAGGACCAGTGGCGGATTCAGAAATTTTTGTAAGTGGTGTCACAAAAATTGATAAAAGCTACGTTTAAATTTTGGATAGTAGCGACAATGTAAAAAGTATTAAAGGTCTGTTCTGCACGAGCTTTTGGGAGCTTTTGAAAGTTTTTGAGAGCTTTAGCTTTTATTTCAAAACAAAAGCCCCGTTCCGTACACTAGCTTTTGGGAGTTTTTGAGAGCTTTTGGAAGCTTCTTTTTAGAAGCTACTTCTTGCAGCGTTAAAAGTAAGCTACTCTCTATAACTCCAGCTCACATGCAGAACAGACCCTAAGAAAACTAAATTGGAATTAATAACAATGGTATCACCATAAAAATTGAATGAGTGCATCAAGCTAAATATAAAAATTTTAAGCTTAAAATTGTAAATTCTTTAATTGGAATTGTGTCACTCCAAAAATTAAGTGGGTGCACCAAATCAAATATATAACTTTTTAAGCTTAAAATAATAATTTTATCAATTTAAGTGATGTACAGTAGTGCCCCACTATGTTACATGTAGATCCGCCCATGGTGAGGACCAGGCGATATAATGATATATTCATATGAGGAGAACCTGAACATATTCTAATTCGAGTTTGAAAGATTGAATCTTTGAATTATTTTGATAAAAAGAGGAAAAAAATTATATGAGTCGAGAATCTTCAATTTATGCATACTACTACTAGCTGTGCAGACTACAGACTACAGACTACAGACGACGACTACCGCAGCCTCCACTCCCACTACAGCCGAAAAAAACACTCACACTCACCTATACCAACATGCTTAGCTTTATCACCTCATCCATATGTAATTATATACTATTACATACATGTGTTGTGTTATGTGTGGTGTGCTGTGTGGAATCGAATAAAATTCAATCATCCTTAGATTGGACTTATATTATTGTAATACCAAATACCATATATATACGATATCCACTCATGTCTATTTATATAGTTTATGCTAATTAATGAGTAAAGTTTATAATACTAATATTAATATACTACTACTAGTATATATAATTGGGCGGACAGGTGGGGATTCGGATGATGCCAAGTTGCGCACTTGGAACAGTAGTGCTGTTTATTTCATGTCCCAATTGGATATTATTGTGGGTCATTATATATATATATATATATATATATATATATTAATTCAACTTCTTCATCATCCATTTATTTAACTTATCAATCTATCTAATCGTCTCATCTACTTTCTTTTATTCTTAATATTCAGCTAGCTAGTTAAGGTTTCTAATTTTCGGCATTAATTGTTTGGTACCAAATCCGGACTAGCATGCTTGCACTAATTGCATGGGATAAGATCATCATATAAATATATACAGTCTATGCCACTGCTGGCTCTTCAATAATCTTAACAGTGCCCCCATTTAATGGATCGATCAGCTTCATGTCCCCATATAATTATTTTTATTCGTAGCTTTTTAGTTGACTTAAAAATGACGAGTTGCCGAAAATATATGAATAAAGTTTGAGGTGTTTTAGTATTACCAGTAGGAGTACCCTTTTTTCTGTGCTGCTTCTATCTCTGTGTGGCCAATTGGAATTAATTTTTATATGGGAGTTTTTGCAGAGTTTTAGGCAGGATAGTTTATAGTAATTCAATATAGAGCAGCATAGAAAAATTCAACTGCATATTTTTGTTTTAAAAAAAATTAAAATTATTAGATTTACTATTTGGAGTATATTGGGTCAAGAGTTTTTTAGTCATCTAGAGATATATATCCACCATTAGTAAGAACGAATAATCACCTTATATAGGGTATGTTTGGGAAATAATTAGAGTTTAGCGTCTGGAGTTTAGAGATTAGAGTCTGGACTTTGAAATTAATGGTAATAAATAGTTTTAAATTTGAATAATGGTGTTTGGTAATACAATTTTAAATTAGAGTTTAGAGTCTGGAATTTGAAAAGTTAAAAGCTGGAAGAGAGGAGCGTTCCGAGTTTAGAGATTAGAGATTAAAATTTGGCGGTTACTATAATTAGTGTTTACTATAAATAGAATTTTAGTCTATTTTTAGTATGTATTTTAAAAACTAAACGCTAATCGCTAGCGTCTTTTCCCAAACGCAGCCATAGTGTCAATGTTAAAAAAAAAAAATGAATAATCAACTTTGTTGGCTTGTAAGAACCCCAAAGGATAGGATCAAAGTTATTAAAATTATGATATGCTCATAACAATCGAAATGTACAAGATCATTGTGAGATCTTTAATAATAATAATAATAATAATAATAATAATAAAAAGAAAGAAAGAAAGAGAGTATGTGGGCATTTTTATAAACTAATAAAATGGCATATTTATAAAGACGGTGGAGGGTATTTTTATCTTGACATGCCGCTGGGCGCTGGGTACGTTCACCTATATATAAAATATATACATGATATATATATATATATATTAGTATGGTGGGCGGAAAATATAATTTAATTTTGTATTCTAGTTTTTTTTTTTTTTTTTGGAGGAGCAATTGAAGGCCTGAAAAGGGTGGTGGGTATTTTTTTTTTTTATATTTCATATAACTATCCCATATCTCCGTTTTTATTTTAAAATTGAATGAACGGACCAAATAACTCACTTTGTCTATTCATTTCAAGATGGGAAATTGTCCTTTGGTGCGTACTAAAGAACATGGGAATTGAGATGGATTATCATTTACAGTACTAGTTTCTACTTTAATTTTTGGTTGGATGTATAAGTGCTAATCAATATGCGCACTTCCAACGAACATTAATCTGCTCCGACCGATAGACATTTATTAAATTATTGAATTAAAAGGTTTGGTCAACTTTGCATGCTCGTATGATTATAGTATTTATCTATATGTGTAATGGAACTCAATAATGATGGAGTCGCCAAAGGACAACCATGTACAAAGATTTTTACGCCACTTAGTTATTTAGTAATTAATAAGCTCACGAATTCATTTTTTAAGAACTACTACTATCATCAAGTCAATCAATCATAATCATCAGGAAAAAAGGCGGAGAATGGAAAGAAAATATCGACAAATTAAATTCCTTAATGATTAATGAGAGCTTTGTGCCGTTTCAAACTTTTTTGTGATCCTGAACTAACATAAAAGTTTGGACACTTTCAACTCAATTCCTCATCCAAAACTTAAATTTTGAAGAAAACTAGTAGTACTAAGAATAAGAAAAATACTAGTAAATCATTAGTCATTGAATCGAAGAGTTACCACAATAAATGAATTGGTTATTAAGCACCAATTATGAGAATATCGAGTAAAGTACACTTAAGCGTAATTAATTTAAAGTTTTAAACTAATGTGAATATATACCAATGCATGTTGTCTAGAACGAAAATATTTACATGTAGTATTAGTTATATTCCCGTAAATAATTGTTTTTGGACTTTAATTCAAACAGAATTTGGTCTTTGACTTTGACTACTCAAAAAATATGCTATGACCACTTTCTCCTTTTCCCTTTAAAAGAATGGGGCTGGGCTTTTCCGTCTTTCCATAAATACTACACCTGCATTCGAGTGACTAAAAAACAAAATAAAAAAACGAAAAACACAAAAAGACAAGTGAAAGAAAATGCCAGGACCAAATAATGCTATTTGTGAATGTTTACACATGTTATGTGTGCACACCTTTTTATCCAACAGCGTGGAGTACTACTGTCCTTGGCGTGCCCCCCACTAAAAAAAACAAAGGAAAAAGGAAAGAAAATCGTGTACACTGTAGAGTGTCTAGCTCATCAACCATTGTGGCATTATGTAATATATAGAATATATACTTCTTATATTTAAAATAAATAATATATTTTTATCTTTAAATTTGATAAATATAGATTGAAAAAAATTGGGAGTGTTTTTGTGAAACAAAATAATTTTATCGAATAGAAAAAAAATTAATTTGAACTAGGTGAAGTGCAAAAGTGAATCGCTTATATCAAGACGGGAGGAGGTATATGGTAATGTAAAAAAAAATCTAACAGTAGCCAATGGAGAATCTGCAAAAGAATGTTTTGGTGGAGAATTAAGATTTGATTTTACAATTGAAGTATTTTGTAGTATATAAGTAAGCAATTTGTGTGATTATTATAGTAATAGGAGAGTATAAGCAAAATTGAATACTAAGATGGAGGAATGGGAGGAGGTGGTGGTGGTGATGAATGGACGGCAGGGGTACAAGTAGTCCAAGGAAATTGACGTGATCTGAGCCGTGAGCTATGTGCCGACAAATCTTGGGGAACAACAAAGAGATTTATGTGGGACCCATTCCAGATTTGAAATTGGATCACAGATGAGATGATCATAATATCACGTTCACGTACCTTGTTGCCTGCCTGCTTCCCCTTGACGCCACTCCTCCTCCCCTGTTAATTCCTGCTGTTATACTCGATCGACGCGGTGGGTCTGGATCTGGTTGGTTGTTATTAGGAGAAGATTTGCTGAATTAATAAAATACTCCAATGAATAATCTATTAGTACAATTTGAAGCATATACTTTTCCATTAGATTATTAAAATACCCATTAGATCGTCTTATTTTTCTTACATATTATAAAAATTAAAATACCCATTCCATCTTACTACTATTTTAATAAATAAAAACATCTACAAATAGGGTCACAACTCACAACGTAGCACTTCGAAAAAAAAAAAAAAAACTCACAACGTAGCACTTATTTGCCACATTAGGAAACACCGGAATGAAATACCAGTACATTTTGTTACCTAATTCCTCGTTTAGAGGAAACGAATTAGATACTACTCCCTCCCTCCCGCCCGTTATTATGTCTCATTTTTACTTTTAATACTCTTCATTAATCAACTTTAACCTAATGTTATTGCAATTATATAAATGAAAAATATAGTCAAGTTCGGTCTCGTTGGATTCATCTAATCGTGTAGTTTTAAAATATATATTTTATATAATTTATACTTATTCACATTTGAAGATACTACCTCTGTTTACATGAAAGTGAAACATTTGGTTTTTTTGATACTATTCATTATTCAACTTTGATTTATGTTTATGTAATAGTTATACAACGAAAAATATGGTCAAGTGAGATCTTGTTAGAATCGTATCCTCTTTTAGTTTTAGAATGTCAAATTTTTATAATTTTTACTTGTATACAACATAAGTTATTCATTGTTCAAAATACACATTGGATTGCGTACACAGAGTAAATGTTGCAGATTCATGAAAATAGAGAAAGTATTAACGATTAAACATATGCATTGGATTACGTGTCAAAAGTTCTGAGACGGAAATAATGAGACAGAATGAATACTATATATGAGATTCTTGTAGTTATAGTAGGAGTATAAATAAATATTTGGATGAAATATGAAAGGAAGCAATAGAATACCGTAAGAATAGAGGCAATAATAATGGAAAAAAGGACAAATAGGTCCCCTTTCTTTTCCAAAAATCCAAATCAGTCATTTTTCTATTTTATTACCAAAACAGTTCTCTATAAATGCTAATTATGTCTAAATCAGTCCCTTATTCACTAATTATACTCTAATTGCCGATGTGGCAATGATTTTAATTTAAACCTGACACGGGGCATAATATTAGTCATTTTTCTTTTATCTTTTGCCAATTCAGTCCTAAACTTTTGTTTTGTTCTATTTAGTACTTTACCCAAATCGGTCATTTTTACATTAATTGGCCTCCAACCTTTCAAATTATTTCATTTTAGGCCCAGAACCTTAAATTTTTTATTCTTACTACTTCATTTATCAAATAAATACCCAACATACTTCCATAAATAAAATTAAACACCAAACCTCATACAGTGGGTTTGATTGCTTTGTTATCGGGTCTTCCAAGTACCGGAATTTTACGGACTCTCTCTAACCATCAGACCGCAACCGATGGTTAATTGGTACGTTTTGGTTTCCTTTAGCAACAATCAACACAATCATACTTTGCGTCCTACCTTAGGATGTAGCAATGTTTAAGTAAATGATTTAACTTGAATTTTTGGAAGGTTATGGATACAGGAAGCCTTGGTTTTATTGAAAAAAATATTAAAAAATATTATTAAAAATATTTAAAAAATAACATGAATTTTATTGTCCACAAAGTATAATTGTGCTGATTGTTGCTGAAGGAAACCAGAACCAATGAACCATCGGTTACGGTCAGGTGGTTAGAGAGTGCCCGTAAAATCCGGAACTTCGAAGACCCAGTAACAAGGCGGTCAAATCAAATGTATGAGGTTTGGTATTTAATTTTATTTACGGAAGTATGTTGGACATTTATTTGATAAATGAATTAGTAATAATAAAAAAATTTAAGGTTTTAGGCCCAAAATGAAATAATTTGAAAGGTTGGAGGCCAATTAATATAAAAATGAGTGATTGTGGTAGAGGACTAAATAGAACAAAATAAAAGTTTAGGACTGAATTGACAAAAGATAAAAGAAAAAGGACTAATATTATGCACACGTGTCAGGTTTAAATTAAAACTCTTGCCACGTCAGCAATTAGAGTATAATTATTGAACAAAGGACTGATTTGGACATAATTAGCATTTGTAGAGGACTATTTTAGTAATAAAATAGAAAAATGACTGGTTTGGATTTTTGAAAAAGAAAATGGACCTATTTGTCATTTTTTCCCAATAATAATAATAGTTGGTGTGGGGCCGTGGGGGTGGGTAGGGAAGAGGAATGGCTATACATACTATAGATAGATAGATAGATAGATAGATAGGGGCGTGGCGTGAGGATCGGACATGAGAGGTTTGTAAGTTTGTTGATGAAAAAGGAGAGAATGCATGAACTTGAAAATGGTAGTGTAGTAGTAATTAATAATAGTAGTATAATATAGTACTTACTTGAATATAGAGATGAGGATTGGTTTTCAGGATGGGGCAGCACTATTGAAATTTGTATTGCATTGTCTTGAGTCTTGTCCCAATATCCAATATGATGATGATGGTGCATATATGACAACACATTACACATGCTGCTGCACCACCACCAAACACATGTGAGTATATACTATACTATACTTATACTACTGGTAGTCTTCTAGGACGTGGAGTAGTAATTATATATAGAGAGAAAGAATTGAAAAAGTGGATCCAAGCACGCACTAGTAAGTCAGTGATTGTGATGGATCATACAATGCATGGACGAATAATGAATTGGCTGGATACATACAGGGCAGTAAAGTAGAAGTAACATTATTATTATTGTTGACCCAGGAGGAGTACACTAATTTAATTTGTTGAATTGACCCTGCAGGAGATCCATCCACGACTCATGGAGAGAGGATCGGAGGCCATGCATGCCTCATTCATCCTTATGGATCTTCTCCTCTTTTGGCTCCGATCCACTATTGGACTACTCCTCGTCCCTTCCCTTTATCAAATTAATTTCTGGAGCTATACATAATGTCCTATTTTGGACCTATCCATTTTGCACCAATTACAAAATCATTCAAATATTCATTCGGGATTGGTGCACCATAAAAATTCGAGTGGGTTTACTAAGTTAAAACTTATTTATTTATTGACATGTTATTTCTAAACTTTAAAATTTAATTTGAATGGTCTCGTATCCCCACTCAACTAAACATGGGACGGAGGGAGTATAAAAGAATAAAAGAAAAAAAAAAAAAACATACATAGTCAATTCACGACCTATGGATTTGTGACAAATTTGGCAACATGTATATTTCCGTATCTAGATGACGATTGCATTTGACGATGAAAATGTTTCGGTCGCTATTTTTGGAAACCGGCTTCACGACCTATTTAGCCAGTCGCTTTCTAGCGACAACTCTGCGACTGAGGACTTCGATCACGATGGGTAGGGTTTTAAACCCCTAATTCTCCCTTGCGTAAACAATAAATGCTCTGTTCTTGTAAATTTTGCTCCGGCAAAGTTCTTCCTGGCCCACCCATCCATATTAAAAATATACTCCCTCCGTTTTGCCAGTATATATATACATTGCTAGCAAAACGGAGGAAGTATATATACATTGTTCATCAAACAAAAACCAATATACTTGGAGAACTAGTTTGAGAGTGCCTAATGTATAACCTTTATTAATGAATTGGATCATCTGCTTGACGCATTGTAAATTTTCCTACTTGTTCGTTTTCGAAGCAGTAGCACGCACCCAACACATGCATGAATCATAATGTTGGTGGTATACACTATAGAGGATATGATTCCTGTTCATTACATTACATTACATTACATCATTACATACAGCATTCCCAAGTATGTACTATGTTATAAAATAAGTAAAATTCTTAAATACCCAAACAAAAAATCTTAAAATTTTTTTTTGGTGAATACCTGGGTATCCCCAGGCCTCATTGGACCCAAGACTAATCCCTCGAGGATCTGCAAGGGCAATTAAGGGCGCCTCTCCCAAAGCAGTTTTTTGCATACACAAGGCTCGAACCCGGGACCTTGCTTAAGCGACTAGAGCCCCCATCCACTCAAGCCAACTGCTGTTGGTAAAAATCTTAAAATTTTTAATATAACTAGATATATAAAATAAATTTAATAAAAATGTTAGAAATATAAATTATTAACCATAATACAAAATTAGATAAAAATTTGCCTTATGTTTTTTAATTGATATGTCATTCAATTTGCAACAATTGTACGGATGAGATTGCATTTAATTAATTACAAAAAGTGAAATGAGTATGTGAACAATATAAACTCAAAATTGAGTATTTACTATTAAAAAATATGACAAATTTAAAATATGTTTGATTTTAAGGTATTGTGGGAGAGAAAATGTTACTCTATTTTAAGTTTTAGGAGACCATTGGAGATGCTCTCACATATTTATGTTTAGTTCATTGTATCGTTATATCTCAAAATGCATCTTCAGACATGTGTGTATTTGGCCGGGCTACATCTTAGCTTCTTCTTGTTACTAATCTTCTTATTATCTTTTAAATTAAAGTTATGATTTTTTTTAATTCTTATAATTAATTATTCAATTAGGATGTAAACATATTATTATGAAACAAAATTAAAAATTCCCACCATTCTCATAAATCCTCACAATAATCATTTCTTTATGTCATTAGATACGATATCATAATTCTATATAAATATTTCAATTAAGAAATAATTGATATATTTTAAAATACACACGACTGTGAATTTATTAACAGATAAAAACAAGGGTACGCAAGAAAATGGTCTAGTGTGGATATAAAATTGCCTCACCCACCAACCAGACACACACATAATGTCCTAGCAGTAATTAAGTATTGGTAGTAATTTAAATGGATATATATTCATGTTCTCGTCCAACATAGACAAAAATGTGCACATAAGAACAATATTGCATTCATCACTACAAGTACAGAATCTTTGTATTAGTTAATCGTGATCTTAATTAGCTAAGTGTTCAATTTGCATATTCAGTATCAAAGTGAATGAGACTTCGTCCATGCCTTCTGATTGAATACAGGGACTGATTCACTAATCTTTAAACTTGTCCATCTTATATTCTTATATATGTATATATATAAAATTCATATATAACAAATAATAATTACTAATATATATACACAATTTCCTTTTATCAAATTATTCAATCCTAAAATGTTATGTATAAAGTTGACAACCTAAAGGTAGTTGATCATTTTAAATTTCACTTTGAGTAACGTAGTATTTGGATAAGGTTTTTGAATGGGAACAAAAAAACCCACATCATCCCATAATTTAAAAAAAAATTCAAAACAGTCCCACAAATATTGAATTAGACGAATCTATCCCATAACTACCCTAATCATAGCCGAACTCATCCATGAACCGATTTTCGCTAATTATTGCCAAACCCGTCCCATAACTTCCCTAATGGAGGGATGTGTTCGGCAATGATTATGGTAGTTATGGGACGGGTTCGGTGATGATTAGCGAAAAAATCGGATTCATGGACGGGTTCGGTTATAATTAGGGTAGTTCTGAAACGGATTCGTCTAATTGGATATTTGGAGGACTGTTTTGAAAAGTAACGCAACTACGTGCTAAACTAGTATAATGTTACCACAATTTACACTGCCTTAGGCCCCGTTCTCTACAACTTATTTTCAGACCTTATTACTTATTTTTTCCAAAATCAGATCAGACCAGATCAGATAAGAAATATTCAGATCAGACTAGATCAAATCAGATCAGATCAGACCAGACCAGACCAGACCAGATCAGATCAGACCAGATCAGATCATTATAATACAATTACATAATTACATATAATATTTTTTTAAAAAAAGGCAAAAATATATAGGAATGTATGCAAATATTATTTATATTGTACTTATTTAATACGAATTTTAAAAGTATTTTTCAAAATATTTTTTTGCTCTTCAAAATATTATTTAAATATACTAGCTTAGTCACGTTTTTAATATATTTTATATTATAAATACTTTCAAAATATAGTTTTAAATACTTTCATTAAATTTTTGAAATATATTAGAAAATACTTTCATAAATATTTTCAAAAATAACTAAACATAATAATTAAAACTATTAATTAATTAATTATTATTATTATTATTATATATAATAAATATTAAATAGTAATTATTAATTTTTATTATTATATATTATTATTATTATTATTACCATAATTTAATTAGAATCAAAATAGCTTATCGAAAAAAATAATTAGAATCCAAATATAAATAAAATAAGATCAGAACAGATCAGACCAGATCAGATCAATTCAAATCAGACCAGATGGAATCAGACCAGACCAGAAACATTCAGATCAGATCAGACAAATTGAGATCAGACCAGATCAGATTTTACAAATTCAGATCAGACCAGAAAAATTAAGGCCTAGAGAACAGAGCCTTAGCTTGTTTGAAGACCGTGTTAAAGTTTGTTAATTAAATTATTTAATTGAATATATTCAGTAAGTAATGACACATTACATAGTACTTCTATTTCTTTAATTCATGGAAATGAAAAGTTAACTATGATGAATAGTACAAATGTATTACTCCATAAATAAACATAATTAGTAAAAGAAAGTGGTGCAGTGGGAGTGGTAAGCTAGAATAACAATGGGCAGAAAAGGGAGACCCCAGAAAGTATTAGGCGGGCCGCGGGGGGACCGGGAAGGATGAAGCTCTGTGCCAGCTGGCGACATTAAATACGGACAACTATTGATGCTGACCCGAAATTTAAGAATACGTACTACTGTACTAGTGTTATTACATTATGATTAGTGATCATTTTATTTTAAATTTTATATTTGAATACTTCAATTTTTTAAAAAAAACAGTGCGACATAAACTCTTACAGTGTTTCAAACAAAACTTTTATTTTATTTGTAATTAGTGTTCATCACTCTTTTTTTTTAAAAAAAAAAAAGAAAAAAGTCATGTGAGTCATACCCGTAAACTTAACAAGCTAAGAATGTTTGAGTAATGAATAGCCGGAAAAAAGGACAAATAGGTCCATTTTCTTTTCCAAAAATCTAAATCAGTCTTTTTTCTATTTTATTACCAAAACAGTCATCTACAAATGCTAATTATATCCAAATCAGTCCTTTTTCACTAATTATATTCTAATTGCTGACGTGGCAAGGGTTTTAATTTAAACATACACGTGTGCATAATATTAGTTCTTTTTCTTTTATCTTTTGCCAATTCAGTCCTAAACTTTTATTTTGTTCTATTTAGTCATCTACCCCAATCACTCATTCTTATATTAATTGGCCTCAAACCTTTCAAATTATTTCATTTTAGGCCCAGAACCTTAAATTTTTTATTATTACTAATCCATTTATCAAATAAATGCACAACATACTTCCATAAATAAAATTAAACACCAAACCTCATATATTGAGTTTGACTGCTTTGTTATCGGGTCTTTCAAGTACAGGAATTTTACGGACTCTCTCTAATAACCACTCGACCGCAACCGATGGTTCATTGGTTTTGGTTTCCTTCAGTAACAATCAACAGAATCTTACTTTGCGTCCTACCTTAGGATGTAGCAATATTTGAGTAAATGATTTAACTTGAATTTTTGGAAGGTTATGGATACAGGAAGCCTTGGTTTTATTGAAAAAATATTAATATTATTAAAAATATTAAAAAAATAGCCTGAATTTTATTGTCCACAAAGTATGATTGTGCGGATTGTTGCTGAAAGAAACCAGAACCAATGAACCATCGTTACGGTCGGGTGGTTAGAGAGAGTCCGTAAAATTCGGAACTTCGAATACCCGGTAACAAGGCGGTCAAACCCAATGTATGAGGTTTGGTATTTAATTTTATTTACGGAAGTATGTTGGGCATTTATTTGATAAATGTATTAGTAATAATAAAAATTTAAGGTTTTGGACCTAAAATGAAATAATTTGAAAGGTTGGAGGCCAACTAATATAAAAATGAGGATTGGAGTAGAGGACTAAATAGAACAAAACAAAAGGTTAGGACTGAATTGGCAAAAGATAAAAGAAAAATGACTAATATTATGCACACGTCAGGTGTAAATTAAAACCCTTGCCACGTCAGCAATAGAATATAATTAGTGAAAAAAGGACTGATTTGGACATAATTAGCATTTGTAGAGGACTGTTTTGGTAATAAAATAGAAAAATGACTGATTTGGATTTTTGGAAAAGAAAAATGACCTATTTATCCTTTTTTTTCCATGAATAAATAGCCAGTGGTGGAAGAAATTGGTATTGAAGGTGGAACTTGAGTTGAGTGACATGCTTTTTCTCTTTAATTTATTACTACTCGCTACTCCCTCCTTTCATCAATAGTAGATGTTTTAAGAAAAATTGCGGATACCAATAAAATGTAATGATTAGTCCATACTTTCCATTTTGCCCCTATATGTAAAAAAAATTAAAATTAAAGTGGAGTGACTGCACAATATTCTAGGAATAATATTGATAAAAGGATAAGGGTAATATTGAAAAAATATGATATTGATGGGTAAAATAACAACTATTTTGAAATGCTTTTTTGATTTCTAAAAAAGGTAACTAAAATGAACAGAGGGAGTACTTAGTACTTCTATTTGTGTCTCCTGTCGGCACTCATTGGCGGCGCTACTTCCTTAGTCCTTACTCATTCCTTGCCAAATTCCAAGGCTACTTACCTGCCTGCAGGAGGCTGTAGCCTATTTATGCCAAGTTATGGTTTGATGCATGGTGAGGCGTTACTATTTGAGATAGATTTTGTGACAGAGATTTAGTATTTTGTTGCAAATATAGTCAAAATTTGTAACGAAATAAATTTATATCACAATTTAAGACGAAATTCGTAAAATATAGATATATACTTTTATTCTACATACTTTAATTTATAGTACTATTCAATTCAATTTAATAGTATAATTCTATTTACTTCGTTCATTTTTATTATACCATTATATTCTATTACTACTATATAATACTTACAAATATTTAGTTGGCAAATTTGCCTGGAGTACTGTGGCTCCTGTTCAAATTAATGAGATGACAAGAGTTAAAATATCATCCTTTTTTTTTGGGTAATAAGGACGCATACGCGTCGGGAAACAAGCAGCAACAAAGGAACTACAAGCAGGAAATAAAAGGCAAACGGGGGGGGGGGGGAACAACAAAAAGAACAAGGAAAAAAAAAAAGGAATCAGGAACGGGGGTAAAGCACCCCAGCCGCGTCCGCGGCCAGCTTCGACTTGATCTCGTCCGGGGGGAACGCCCAAACCGTGAAGAAGTCCTCCATGTTAGCACCTCGTTTAGCCAAAATATCCGCCACCGAGTTCCCTTCCCTAAGGATGTGCCCCCAAGTGAATCCAGGGTTGTTCTTCATCATATCAAGAATATTACGCAGAAGAGGGGCTGCATGTCTTTGGCCACCATTCTGATCATTCGTAAGCTTCAAGGCATCAGCCGAATCAGAGAAGCAAGAAGCATTCCGGATGCCTAACCGTTGAAGCAGTTGCATCCCTCTGAGAATCGCATGGAGTTCAGCAGTGAGATTGGACTCCACTCCTACATAACCTGCAAATCCTTTGATCCAAGTACCATCACCTGTACGTATGACGCCTCCAAAGCCTGCTGCCCCAGGATTACCATAAGAGCTCCCATCAACATGAAGGAGGATCCCAAGGTTTCTACCTGGATTCCAAGTGACCAATCGGGCATTCACCTGCCTGGGAGGTTTCTCAAAAAGCCGCTGCAAAGAAGAGCCAAGGGAGAAAGCCGCGTGTATGGCCGAGCAGCTAGACACCCTTTCTCCTCTTATGCATGCAGCATTCCTCACGTTCCATATGGTCCAAAAGATGGCCCAATGAAGGCTATGCCAGCGTCTGCAAAGGTTGTGAAGGAAACTGCCCAGCTCAACCGTGGGAATGTTAGTAGGGATGGTGGGGAGATTACCAGTGCGTTTCCACAATGCCACTGTCCAAGGACACAGAAAAAATAAATGAGGGATAGTTTCTTCTTGAGATCCGCAGATAGTGCAACAGGGAGAAGACACAAGATGTCGTTTGAACCGGGTGGAATTAGTAGGCAATGCATTATGAACGCACAACCAGAGTAACAATTTGAACTTTTCAGGAAGACGAAGTTTCCAGACCCATGAGATAGCTCGATCTGCTAGCTTATTCTCCTTGTCAATGATCCACTCATACCCAGCCGAGACTGTGTAATTTCCATTGGGAGTGCTATGCCAAGCCCATTTATCCTTGCAGGCAAAATATGGACAAATGATTTATAGTATTATTATTTAATTTTTCACATCATTTGCGACGATAATTTTCCATTGTCAATTCCGTTATAATTTATCTGTTAGAAATTCCGTTGTAATGAATACATTTAGGGTATAAACGAGCCGAGCCGAGCCCGAATAGTGGTAAGCTCGGCTTGAGCTCATAAGAATTCGAGCCGAGCTTTGACCGAGCCGAGCGTTGACCGAGCTTTGACGAGTCGAGCCGAGCTCGAACTAGTATCATTTTCATTCTCACATAATTTATCAACGAAATTATATTAATATATTGTATATATTTAATTATATTTCATTTAATCTACATATTTAAATAAATTTAAAAATATATATTTAATTAATAATATATTTTAAATTTAAAATTAAAAGATATAAAAAAATAATAATACTATACTTTTAATATTTTATATAATTTCTATATTTAATAATAAATAAATATATGTATAAAAATAAATCGAGCTTATTAACGAGCTTTCGAGCCGAATAGTGGTTGGCTCGGCTTGAGATCATGTGTGTTACGAGCCGAGCTCGAGCTCGAACCGAGCCATTTCGAGTCGAGCTTGAACCGAATTTTGACCGAGCAGAGCTCTATCAATTCTCGAGCCTATCAGTCTCATTTACACCCCTAAATACATTTGTGTATTTTGTAACGAAATTTTAATGATTTAATGAAATTTTTATGTCGCAAAGTCTAACCTTTTTTAGTGATATTAGAATGATTTTGGGGAAAATATATTTTTGGTCCCATATAATTTCTCTCACTCGCTTTTGGTCTCAAGTTTATAAAATTTTCACTTTTAGTCCCACTAGATAACTGTTTTTCCACTTTTGGTCAATTGGTCTATTTTTTATGGAAAAAAATCATATGGGTCAATGTGCAATTTTTTTTTTCAAATTTTGTTTATTTTCAAAATGCCCCTATCTAATTAAAAACCATAACTCATTTAATTAAATTCAAATTTATTCATTTGTACAAAATAAAATTACTTTTCAGTTTATTTAAAATAATATTATTTAAATAATAAAATTGTAGTTTTTTTAAAATACATATTTCTTATATATTATATTGAATGAAAATATATTTCCACATAAAAAGGAAATAAAATATTTTAATTAATAATTATTACATATTATTTTTAAATTTTTTTAAACAGAGAATATTTTATTTTATGTGTATTGCATTTATTATATTTTTTTAATATTTTTTTAATGTTACTCAAAAAATATTGATAAAAATATTATACTTCCTCCATTTTTTTAAAGGTTACACTTCTCATTTGCACGTATGGCAATGCACATTTTCAACAATTAATAACTCAAATTCGGTACAAGTAAAAATTCTAAAAATTTAATATTTAAAAACTATAAGATGAGACGAATCCAACAAGATCTCACTTGGTTATATTTTATCTTCTATAACTATAACAAAAATAGAAGTCAAAGTGCTACAATGGATAGTAAAAAAAAGTCAAAACGTAACATTTTAAAAAAAACGGGGGGAGTATTTAACAAATTTCATGAATATTTATTTTAAAAAAAATAAAATTTTATTATTTAATAAATATTATTTTTTAATAAATTCAAAAATAATTTTATTTTGTACAAACGAATAAATTTAAATTTAATTATTTGAGATTGGTTTTTTAATTGGATAGGGGCAAAAAAAATGGTTAGGGGCATTTTTCAAATAAACAAGATTTTAAAAAATTGCATATTGACTCCATATGATTTTTTCCTTAAAAAATAGACTAAGGGACCAAAAGTAGAAAAAATGGTTATCTAATGGGACCAAAAGTGAAAATTTTATAAACTTGGGACTAAAAGTGGGTCAGAGAAAATTCAATGAGACCAAAAGTGGATTTTCCCCAATAATTTTGAATTATTAATTAAGATATTACTAAATTATTCTTTTTTTTTTTGGATAAGCCGAATCCAAAAAAATGATGATGGGAGCTCATATGCTACACAAATTACAAATGAAACAAAGGAGAGTGATAGGGGGCCGGGTGGAGATTCGAACCCCCAACGTCATGTTGGAAGACAAGGACTATGACACTTGGACTAGTACGTATCCTGTATTAAATCAATTTTTTTGGTAAGCATTAAATGGATTTTTTTTTTTTGTTATTTGCTATGAATTAATTAATTTATTTTTATTTTTTTGGTAAATTATCGGGTATCCTAAGGACATATTAGACCAAAAACTAATCCCTCGAGAAATTGCATGGACAATTAAGAACGTACAATAAATGCTATAAAGTATAGAGAGAGTACATTTTAAATGCTATAAAGTACAATAAATTCAGTGAGATTACTAACTAAAGAAAGTCTGAAAAAATTAGATAAGGACAATAATGTCATTGATGAAAAAACTAAAATACAAGTTTTTTTTTTTTTATTGGGAAAAGCCGAAGACAGGAAATAAAAGAGAAAAAATAAGGAAGGAAAACTCTAAGCTAGAAAGAGAAAGAAACGAATAAAAAAGCTAGAAACGGGGAGAACCACACGCCGGAGGCATCCGCGGCAAGGTCCCCTTTAACGAAGTCTAGGGGGAAGGCCCAGGTCCTATAGAAGTGGTCAGTTGAAGCTCCATGCTTAGCAAGAGTGTCAGCTACTTTATTTCCTTCACGAAGAATATGGTGGATGTGACAGACATCAAAGGAGTTCCTGAGGGATTGAATCTGCTTGAGAACTGTAGCAAGAGGGTGGAAGTGGTTCCATGTGTCCAAGGATTCAATAGTCAACAGCGAGTCAGAGTAGCAGGTGACACGTTTGAGCCCTTTCTGGTTGGCATATTGAAGACCATAATATAATGCATACATCTCTGCAAAAGAGTTGGTGGCTTTACTAAGATAGCCACAACCCCCAGCAATCCATTGGCCATCAACTTCTCTAACGACAAAACCAAAACCTGCTCTGCTAGGATTCCCTTGCGAACTACCATCCACATGAATGATAGTTCCATTTACACCCAATGCATTCCATTGGACCCAACGGGTTTGCACAGACTGAGTTCCAGGACCCTTACCGGCCTTGTCTAATTCCATAGAAAGAAGCCAAATATCACGCTTTATCAACCACATAGGTTTTTGCTTGGCTTGGAAAATACGGGCATTTCTCTCCAACCAAATATTCCATAATGCAGCGACAAAAAAAGATCCATGAACACGGTACATACCATGGAGGAATAACTTAATATCATCTCTGGGTATATCAGTACAGTCCATGGGAATTGATATGTGGAGGGACTTCCAAACTTGATAAACCCAACCACAGTAGAATAGGCAATGTCTCCAATCTTCATGCATATCTCCACACACAATACATAGCGGGCAGGGAGCCATGCCACGATGGAAACGAGTAGCGTTAACAGGAAGAGATTCATGGCTCACAAGCCAGAGAAAGAAGCAAATTTTTTCCAGGGAGAGAAGTTTTCCAAAGCCATTTCTAACCTGGAATAGAGAAGTCCGTGTTGGCAAGAAAACGGTAGGCAGAATTAGCAGTGTAGATACCAGAAGAGTTATTCTTCCACACCCATAAGTCTGACAGTGAATCATGCAACTGAGGCGGAATAGTGGAAGTGATCTCCTGTCTTAACTCCGTTGGGATGATGGTATAAATTCCAGACAAATCCCACTTCCCATCAACAATAATATCTTTGACGCAAAGGTCCAAATCTTGAGTAGCGACAAAAGGGATGTCGGGGCCAAGCTGAGACCCTTGCCACCACTCCGAGAACCATAAGGAAACTCTGCCGGCACCGAGACGGAGAGAGAACCCCTCCTTAAGAAGAGGAATGATCTTATTCAGCAATCTGAGAAGATTTGAGCGGTTGTAACTAGGCCAAATAGATGGAAATAAATGATTAGAATCCCCACCACAAGGAGTTTGACCAACAGCTTAGAGGGCGAGTGCATCATATTCCATAGTAATTTGCCTAATAAAGCAACGTTCACGTGTCTAGCTTTTTGAAGGCCAAGACCACCCTGACACTTGGGTCGGGCCACCTTATCCCAACTCACAACTTCCAAAGGAACTGACTCAACTTTCTGTCAATGGCAGTGCAAACTCCTTCTGGAAAACAATGAATTTGCATAATATAGGTCGATATAGATGCAAGAACTGACCCGCATAAAGTAAGTCTTCCCGCTTTGTTGAGAGTCTTGCAAGCCCAGCTTTCAAGACGGGCATCTATCCTATCCAGAATAAATGCAAAGTCCCGAATTCTATGTCTTCCCAGAAGCAGTGGAAAGCCCAAATACGTATCAAAAGAATCAACCACCGGGAAATGCAGGGTATCAGAAATCCATTGTTTGGTTTGTTCACTCGTATTCTGAGAAGTGAAGACCGTGGATTTAAATACATTAGGGAGTAGGCCAGAGGCGGTAGCAAATTCCGATTAAAGAAGGGTTATTTTAGAAGGGTTACTCTGAGCAAAGGATGAGATCATCGACGAAGAGAAGGTGTGAAACAGTTTGCAAAATAATTAGAAGGGTTATTTTATTCCGATTAAAGAAGAATTATAGTGATTAAAACAGTTTGCAAAATAATTAGAAGGGTTATTTTTTAAATTCTAAATATAATATAATTTTAAATTTTTTAAAATGTTCTGAAGGAAATTAATTAAACATTGAACAATCATTTCAAAGACCGAAATTGGGTATGCAGCCTACAAGAAAAAAAAATTTAATGTTTAAAAGATCTGAAAATGACAATAAGGTATATATTTTTTGGGTAGTTATTCTTTATGAATTCTAAATTTAGGTGTGAAGTAATCTTTAAACGCATATGTTGCCGTGCGTATTTTTCTCATCCGTACCGTGCATAATCAAATTGTGTACCGTTGATCCATTTTATTATCCAACGGTTGAAATTATTTGGAGGGTTAGTTTTGTAATTTTACTTGTTAGATATTTAATCTGTTGAATTCGCAACATAGGATATACAATCTCAGCGACGAGCCTTCTCACAATTCAGTGACATGTGATATGCAATTAAGCGACATGATTTTATTCATTTCAGCGACATAGTTCTGTGCGTTTGAACGCATCTCAGCGATAGAACCTACAGAATTCAACGACGTGACATATACAATTCAGCGACAACGCTGATACAATTCATCGACTTGATATAGTACTGCTCAGCAACGTGCTATAGTATATTTCAGCGATATATTTATGCATACCTCAGCGATATATTATGCATATCTCAGCGACATAATAGAATATATTCAGCAACATGGTAAATAAAGAAACCATTATACATTTTTTTTTGATAATTTTACCCTTTTGAATTTATAGCCGTTAGATCTAATTCAATGGATGAGACTGTATCTTGAACCGTACTTCCAAATATTTTGGAAGCACCATAACCGTTTCCATCTTTAAATAATTTTAGGGTGAGTGACCTATGTCCAAACTCCAAACTAGTAATAACATCGTCCTTTTGTTGTAATAAAAATGAAGGTGTTATACCACGTGAGAGCAACAAAGCTGCAGACAGCCTTCTTCGAGCAAGAATTTTATGGGTAGAAGATTTAGTTAGGCCCCCGATTTTATTATTGATATATTAGATAATGATCAATGGCGTGTACTATTCACAATAATTTTATTAATAAATAGGCTACGGCTCACCTTTTTGCCCGAAAAAAAAAAGTTCTGATCCCAGGGAAGGTGAATATGCAGTGTGTCAAGAGTATGAAGGTGTTATATAACTACTCTTGGCTTGTTTCCCTCATGCTTTGTGAACCACTAATCGAGTATTACTTATTTGATCATCTGGAAATATTTGAATCTTGCTTCTAATTTCGCTAAAAGCATATCAAATACAGAAATAATCATATTTAACACCCCACCCCAAGTCGCATTTTTAAAACAGAAAAATGTTGACAAAGTTGAACAAGAACAATAATAATAAATAAATCGACTCAAATTTAATAAAATACTATATAAGTTATCCGAACTAAAGTCCAAAATGTGTTTACACATGAAAGATTATAAAACAATGATTAGTTGCAGAATCAATATTATTAATTAATATGAAGAGTTAATTTGTCATATATAATTAATTATTGTAAATAGAGTTTAAAAAATAGACATATAATCCCGATTGAATCCTTAATCCCCTAAACCAATCATAGATGTAGGTGTGTTTGAACAAATCATAGTAACCAATGCAATTCCCCCAATACTCTGCAATATAGTATTGTATTTATTATTACACACACACATATATATATACCGGCGGCAGGGGATATATAGGTTTGGATTGGATATCTATGCCCCAATCATCACCATTAGTATTAATTATTGGCCACCAAGCATTTTGTTAAAGCTTAATCAAAGAGTATGCGTGCGTCTCTAAAGTTTATGATGTCATCACTTTTTCTTTTCTTCTAGCTAGATCGTATCTCATCAATCTTGATTGGCGGTCAGAATTCCTTAATTTTTATTTATGACTACTTTTCCATAAAATAAATTAAAATAGCAATAGGAATAGCAATATATATAATTCAAGTGCAGCTTTGTACATCCATTATATGGGTAAATTATTCCATGTTACTACTAAAACAATGGACTAAAGAAAAGGCATGCTTGAAGGCACCCGACGCCAAGTAGACACAAATAATACTAAATAATTACCAAATTTACTTATTAATACTAATTAAACCGCAATTCCCCCTGTCCTCTGGCTGTGGCTGGCTGCCGCTATATATCATAGTGTGTCTGTGATAGAATAGTTATAGTTATTTATACATACACTAGAGTCTAGAGTAATAGTAGTAGTAGTAGTAGTGTACTATTATTCCCCACGGACCACGGTAAAAACGTTACTTTCAAGTTTTACTGCCGTGCCCCTCCTCTCCCTATATAAGCCCGCCACGATATTGCATTCATTCCCATATCCCACCAATCTTTGCAATTAAAATCATTTCTTGTCCAGACACAGACACAGACACAGACACACCACACTCGCTCCAAAAAATATGGCAATTACCACAGACATGGAGAGCCTGTGGCTCCTGGCCCTGGCTTCCAAATGCCAATCCATCACTCCCATACATGTCCTGTCCCTCTTTTCCCTCTTCGTGCTTTCATATCTCGCCCTGAACATCGTCTTTTGGGCTCACCCCGGCGGCCCGGCTTGGGGCAAGCACAGGTGGATCACTTTCAATTCCCTGTTGTCCAAAAATTCCGTTATTCCGGGCCCACATGGATTCCCAATCATTGGAAGCATCAATCTCCTGGCCGGCTTAGCCCACCACAAAATAGCGGCCGCCGCCGCCCACCGCCGCCACGGCACCCGGCTCATGGCCTTCAGCATCGGCCACACGCGTGCCGTCGTCACGTGCGACGCCCGCGTCGCCAGGGAGATTCTCAACAGCTCCACTTTTTCCGACCGCCCCGCCAATGAAACCGCCTATGGCCTCATGTTCAACCGGTCCATGGGCTTCGCGCCATACGGCGTTTACTGGACTATGCTCCGGAAAATCGCCTCCAACCACTTCTTCTGCCCGAAACAAATCAAGGCCTCGGAGAAGCGGCGTTTGGAAATAGCGAATCAGGTCGTGTCGGTGCTGCTGCGGGCTTCGGAGGGACGCGGGGATATTATTCGGGTGCGGGATGTCCTGAAATCGGCGTCGCTTAATAACATGATGTCCTCTGTATTCGGGCAGGAGTACGAGGTCGGGTCGGAGATGGACGAGCTTCACGATTTAGTCGATGAGGGTTACAAGTTGCTCGGGGAAGTGAACTGGTCCGATCACCTCCCCTTCCTGGCTGAATTTGACCTGCAGAGAATTCGGTTCAGGTGCGCCAGGATTGTGCCACGGGTGCAGCGCTTTGTCGGGAGGATCATCGCCGAGCACAGGGCGAGGCCCGCCAGCGAGAGGAACCGCGATTTTGTGGACGTCTTGTTGTCTCTCCAGGGGGCCGACAGCTTGTCCGATTCGGACATGATCGCCGTTCTTTGGGTAAGGAAATAGTTGTATTAAAATTAATTGCACAAGATTAACATATATGCGTTGTGTTGTGTCATCTACAGGGTTAGTTACTACAGTCTACAGGCATAGTCTTTCTTACATATGCTATCCAGTTTCTCTGCACCTGTCGCTGTCCCTTATTGTCCCTGTCACTAGTAGTAATTCCCAACTCCAAGTAGTAATTCTTTTGGGCTAATGAAAATTACTTTTCTCGTGTCAAACTTGCCGTAGAAGCATGATTTCCAATTTTAATCCATATTTTATAGATACAGTCATCCTCATGCAGTAGAACTTTTACTGGATAGCAACATCTGCCGTTTTTCGTATGGCTGAAGCACTCTTTAGTAACTACTCTATAAAAAAATAAAAATAAAACTGTCATTAACTAGAAACAGATTTATCATGTCTGGTTAAAACTGTAAAAGTTACAAGTTCGAACTGAAAAAGAATCCATAAGTGACAATTTTCTCCCTTGATCACCTTGGGCAAATTTGTGGTATGAGTTGATTGATATGCCAGACAAAAATCAAAAGAGGAGATTCCTTTTTTTGGTAAGCAAGAGGAGATTCCTTTTTTGAATGGAATCAATAAGAGATAAAGAGATTAAAAGAAATGCCACTACAAGCTGCAAGTGATTGTCCCTGTTGTCGCTTATTGAATCTCCTCACATTAATTAAAATTAAATGTTAAATTGCAAACGAGAGTCATAGTTATAGTACTACTACTTGTTTAGGTTTATAGTACAGACCCAGAGGAGGTCAATTACAATTATATATTCTATGGTTGTATTAATCATATTTATTATATAATTTTCAGGAAATGATATTCAGAGGCACGGACACGGTGGCAATTCTGATTGAGTGGATATTAGCAAGGCTGGTGAACCACCCCGATGTCCAGTCCAAAGTCCATGCCGAGCTGGACAGCGTGCTTGGGAGGTCGCGTGCGGTGACGGAGTCGGATGTCACAGACATGGTGTATTTGAGCGCGGTGGTGAAGGAGGTGCTGAGGCTGCACCCGCCGGGCCCACTCCTGTCCTGGTCCCGCCTATCCATTAGGGATTCTGTCGTAGACGGGCGTCATGTCCCCGCTGGAACCACTGCCATGGTTAATATGTGGGCCATCATGCGGGACCCGGATCTGTGGGTTGACCCTTTGACCTTCAACCCGGATCGATTCTTGCAAGGAGGAGGAATTAGCACCGCCTCCTCCCTCGACCTTGATTCCGACATACTACTATTGAAGATGGCGCCGTTTGGGTCGGGTCGGAGGTCCTGCCCGGGTAAAACCCTGGGTTTAACGACGGTCACCTTGTGGGTGGCCACCCTTTTGCAAGAATTCGAATTTCTATCAAGTGGGGCCATGAATGCTCCCGTGGAGTTAACCGAATTGCTCAGGCTATCCTGTGAGATGGCAAACCCGCTCCATGTGAGGGTCCGACCCAGGTGTTCGAGAATTAATTAATGTTACTATATAATAATCAAGCTAAGAATGATCGACCATGCAATGGGACCACACATATATAGTAGATCGATGACATATATTACATTAATAATAGATGAGATGTGATGTGATACAAAAAAAGAACTACGATTGTGAGTGTGTGTCTAATCCTGATCACGATCGTCGTCCTTAATTTCATATCTGCAGCTGTATGTGAATTTGGTGGTGTGAATTTTCGAATTTTTGTTTCCTCTGTTTCTAATAAGTTTGTTCTATGCAATGGTAGATATCCATCCAGGATACCCTAGTAGTGTCCTTATTTTGTAGTATATGTAAATTAATATATTATGTACTCCTATTAGTTAAATGAATAATACAAGGTTTCAATTAGTTGACCATTTGCTTTTCCCATTTACTCACCTCCTCCAGTTTACACGTACATATATGGTTTTTGCTTACAAATTCATGATGCAAAACCCAATTATTACTATAATAAAAGATTTGATTTTTATAGATCGGATCGACCTATATATGCCCGATACGGCTATACTCACCAGATAACACCTGTCTCCAATCTCCATATGAAAAGAAGATTCTACTATATATCCTCCTAGATTTGAATTTTAATGATGTAGTACTATTCTTTATTTGCTTTAAATGGGAGTGTAGTAAGTACGATATGGGGTGGGTTGGATAACATAAAGGCAAAAATCAAAATTAAAGCTTGAGATATTTTTGTTGTGGCAATAATTGGAAAAAGACAGCAAGTATTTGATGTGGTGGCTAAGGAGAGGATGCTATATATATTTTGATGGGACAATCGTCAATTTGATAAAAAGTGGTATTCTCGTACAGAAATCATTATTAGTCCCAAATATTATACTCCGACTATATATAATATTACTCCACGACGAGCTAATCTGGAAAAGCTTAGCACATCCCTTAATTCTAATTTGCAATCATGATTGGCATGAAGTAGCTAATTAATTAGCTATTCACTCCAATTACCACCCCATGATGCGGTATTCCATTTGTTCCATCCTTTTCTCTTTACTTAAACGTTATTAGCAAAACTAGCATACCCGCCCGCGCATTGCGCGAGAAGTAAAATTTATATATATATATATATATAAATTACATAATATTTAAAAAATTCAAATATTTTATTACATAAAATTTGGTTGATGCCAATTTTTTTGACCACATTATTGAGAAAAATATATGACAAAGTGATTTAGCAACTTTTAATTAAGTTATTTTCCACCAAATGCAGTTGGTCTGAGTCGTATAGGGCTCTTGCAGCTTAAGCAAAAGGTCTCGGGTTCGAGTTTTTGTGTATGCAAAATTCTGCTTTGGGAAAAACAACCCTTCAATGCCCACCCGATCCTCGAGAGATTAGTTTTGGGTCAAATGAGGCCCAGGGATACTCTGATATTCCCCTAAAAGAAAATTAAGTTATTTTCCTAATATTGTTGTTTGATTGATTTAGCCCATAATCAGTTTGATTTTACATTACTTAATTTATAAATTTACAATAAAATTTGTTTGATACGAATTCTGTAATATATATCATTTTTATATTTATATTTGCTAGATAAATTTGTATTCATTATTTAATTTTATAAATGACATTATTTAGTATTTTCGTCTTTTAATTCTAACTCCATTTTATATTTTTATATGTTAATTTATTATTATAGATTATATTCTAATAATGCTATTGGACTCCTTAACCAATGGCCGGCCTCCCACCCCTGGCTCCGCTCTGGCATCAGATTAAAGATTGGAGAGACGTCTTTGATCGATATTCAGTTCATCATATACTTTGCAAGGATAAAATGGTCGCGGATTGTTAGCAAAATGTGGTGCATCTCTAGAAGAATGTTACACTACTTGGGCATTCTCCCAGACTTCACGCACGGGGCGTTAAGTCGTTAACGGTGGCTTCTTCCATCGTGTGGTTCCCAAGAGCCTAAGTCTTAGCTTATTTTTTCATTTATGCTTTTTGGACACCTCTTTTTATTGCTTTTTTTTTTCCTTTATTTTCTTTTCAATTTGTTATCTGGATTCAACTTCTCAAAAAATAATGTTAATAATCCTAGAACATTTTTCACATAAATATGGAGTGACTATCGGATACGAATATTATCCTAGAACAATTTATTATATTATATGTAGGGATGAAAACGGTACAGATAAGGTCGCATAGTATCGGATACGAATATTATCCACATTTTTTCTCGGATTCGGAACAAATACTGATCTTCCAGATACGAATACGAATTCGAATATTTTCCAGATACGAATACATGTCAGAGACGGATTCAATTGGATACAGATTATCGGATAATTTTTTATAATCTTTTTTTAAAATAAAAATTATCGGATAATTTATTTTTTATAATTATTGATAATTTTTAATTAATAAATAATAATATATTAATATATTCAGATATCTATATTTAAAACATGGATAATATCATATCAATTTTTGGATACGATCGAATATTTTCGGATACGGTCAGATATCTTCGGATACGAAGATGAATGCAGATATTAACTATGGCTTCGAAATCGGGTACGAATATTGAAATATGTAGTCGAATACGGATTCAGATTCAAATATAATCGGATACGGCATCGGATCGGTCGGATATTTACCGTACTGCTTTCGCCCCTAATTATATATATATATATATATTATACAACTATACAGTATTATATTTATTCAATTAGACGGAATTAAAAATGTTGTATATCAAATTAAATATTTTAATTTTATGTAGTCTATCAAATTAAATCTTTTTAATTTATGTATTGTGATTATACCTTTTATATTCATTAATAATTTCTTTAAAAATATAGGATATCTATCTTACATATATCCACCATTCAAAATTAGATTAAGATCTTCTAGAATAATAGAAAAAATAAACAACTAATTTAAATCATTCCATATCCAATTTATTGGATTATTCCCAACTTTCCTGAATCCAATTAAATAATAGTTGTTTTCTACTTTATACTAAACTTTAATCATTAAAAATACATATATATATATATAAAATGTATCCAAAATGAAAGATATCAAAAAGGGAATAATCTATTAACAAAATGAAAAAAATACATAAATAAAAAATAAAGTGGAAACACCTCCAAATTTACTCTCTTCAGTTTTTTCTTTATTTTTGAATAAAAACAAAAAACAAACAACAACACAATCAACATAAAATAGATATCATGAATTCATGATATACAAAAATTTTGAGTAGTATAGAAAAGAGAATGACAAAAATAATTTGTAGAGTAAGATTTCATTGCAATCTTGAATTACAACATGTAATCCTGCAAAGGTCAATGGCAAAGCATTAGAAATTAAACATATATTTAACAGTAAGTAAGGAAAAAAGAAAAAAAATCCCAATAATATTATTCACGTGCAGAGTAAAAAAAAAATCTTACATGAATAGCAAGATGAAGAATATATTGTAATAAAATAGAAAAAAATTATCCTGTAACAAAAGAAATATAAGGGAAATATTGGCGTGAGAAAACATTGTAATACATGAAAAGGAGAAACAAAGGACATTGTTTAAAGATAAAATCAAAGTTGAGAAGACATAAAGAAATAATGAAGAATAATAATGAATAAATTATGAGATGATGAGAATTTCAAGACAGCCGTGAGATTAGATAAATGAGTGGAGTATTTATAAAAAAATATGAGAGCTTTGGTGGAGATATGCAAATCTTGGAGGAATGAATCGGATTTTGCGTGATCTTCTAAAAATATTAATAGTATAAATTAATTAAAGATATTATAATATTTTATTAAGAATATGTTAGGATATTATAGATATAAATATAATATATATGTAACTAAGATTGTTGAAATTGGGGGAGAAAAGTTGGATGGAGTGTTGAAAAAACAGGGGTGGGAAAGTGGGGGGAAAATTGAACTATATTGTTTATATATATATATATATATATATAAACAATTTTTACTACTAATGATAAAGAAAATGAAATATGAAACATAGTGTCGTGTACATAAATGAACGTTAAAATATTTTGAAACAAATATTTCTTATAAAATGGACAATATTAAAATTAAATTAATAGAATAAGTATTAAATTAGTAAAGCTTGTTTGTTCAGTTCTATGTGCTCATCACAATTTAATTAATTATGAATAAAGTTCCTTTTCAAGCTCCACACACACAAATACAAAAGTAAATAACTTTTTTAAGGAAGAGAGTTTTATATTGGCAAATTGGAACAAAAAATGCATTGACCAACCATCTCCCAAATTGACCCCGTCTAGCTAGATGGGACACAATGCAATAATAAAAATAATAAAATACTAATAGAATAAGTTAATTATGAATCTATTTGTAATATGATATGATGATGAGGATGATGATTATTAGAAGCAAGAAATTGAAAGTTTATATTAATTAATGTGATAATATTGAATGTCATATTTATATACAGATTAGTTGAATGTCATCAATTATCAAATAATTTTCCAGACTTTTGGGGTAATAAACAGTGTAAGTGAAAGAGACGCGCGCGCACGATTACATATTAATTGCTAACAAAGTGATAATTACAACTATAATGTGGATTGTTGGAATAGAGTATTATAATTGGACTAATCCGCAGTAAAATTTCACCACACAATTATATTATAGATTATAAAGTGTTGGTTAAGTGTTGCTATCGTAGCCAACGGACGACCATTATCATTACTACCTAGCTATGTACGTAGTGTATATGAATACACAGTTACAATATTTATATACATACGTACATATTAATTACATGAATAAGGGTTGTTCTATGAAAATATACATTTGACAACATTCATCAAATATAGTATATCGAATTTATTATTTTTGTTTTTTATTTAGTGGAATAAAACAACATTCATATGGGTGTTGTAATTGTGTCTCATGGACTCTTTTATATGGGTGTTGTAATTGTGTCTCATGGACTCTTTTGTCAGGGTTGAATAAAATGTTTCATTCACACAAAGGAAAAAGGAAAAAGGAAAAAAAAAAAAAAAAAAAACGAACGTTCATATATGTATATAATTGATTGATTGAATAAATTAACAGAAACTAGACGAGTATATATATTATGGAGATGTTTTGATTATTGATTGTAAATTAAAGGAGCAGACAATAATAATTGTGGCCTCAGCCTGGTCGTTTTTTCCATGTCTCTCTTCATGCATTGCCTTTTGCTTTAAACCACTACACTACATATATACTTCTAGTACTTATATCTAATTACTAGTACTATATGTGTGACCGTACATAGTTACGTTATACTACTTCACACTTTGGGTTACGTCCGGTGCTGAATAAGTCTAAGAGCAACTCCAACGCATCCTGCAATTTGCAGGATGTAATTGCAAGGTGGGGCTCCAACCCACCCTGCAAAAATGGGAAAAGCACCTCCTAAACAATTCCGTTAGGGTGCGACTAAGCATTTTGACTTGATGTACTGCGGTACATCGCAGCCATTGATTTAATTTATAAATTGATGGTTGAGATTAACTTAAAGGTTAAAATAGTAAATTTGCTACATTTAGTTTGTGAACGCTAATCCTTCCATTCTTCTTCCGTTCTTCTTCTCTTCTTCTTTGCATTTCAAGGATTGATCTCATACTACCCTCCAATTTGCTTAATTATGCTGCTATACATAGATATACGTCGCTGAAATATTTTTAAATAAAGTCAGTGAATTGTTCATGAAAACGTACCCGAAATATTCTAGTTGAGTCGCTGAATTGTTCTTCATAGCATCGCTGAATTGTTCTTCATGGCATCGCTGAATTCTTCTTGACAGCCTCGCTGAATTCTTCTTGACAGCCTCGCTGAATTCTTCTTTGTAGCGTCGCTGAATTCTTCTGTGTAATGTGGCTGAATGCTGAACTCTTCTAGGATAGTGTCGCTTAAATATTTTTTATAGCATCACTAAATTGTTTTTTTGTAGCATGATTGAAATTATCTATTAATATATTTTGTTATCATTCGTTGATGATTATTTGAAAATATTAGATTAGATATGATATTATTTACCAAATATTAGATATGATAACATACTAAATATAGGTTTACCAAATATTAGATATGATATTATTTACCAAATATTAGATATGATAACAGAAATGTTTTTGGTAGCATCGCTGAATCATTCTTGGTAGCGTCGCTGAATTCTGCTTGGTACCATCGCTGAATTACTCTACCTGATCTCGCTGAAATATATTTGATAGCATCCCTTCATTATTTTTGATAGCATCACAGAATTGTTTTTGGTAGCATCGCTGAATTATTCTAGGTTGCGTCGCTGAATTATTCTTGGTATCATCGCTGAATTATGCTAGATACGGTCTGTGAAATATATTTGATAGCATCCCTTCATTATTTTTGGTAGCATCACATAATTATTTTTGGTAGCATCGCTGAATCATTCTAGGTTGCATCGCTGAATTATTCTTGGTACCATCGCTGAATTATTCTTGGTACCATCGCTGAATTATGCTAGATACTGTCGCTGAATTCCTCTACTTGTGGTCCCTGAAATATATTTTATAGCATCACTTAATTGTTTTTGGTAAGATCGCTGAAATGATCTATTAATAAATTTGATACGTATCTTTGATCATAAAAAGATATTATTTGAAATATTAGATATGGATTACCAAATATTTGATATGATTTACCAAATAATAAATATGATAACATACTAAATATAGAGTTACCAAATATTAGATATGATAACATGTCTAAAATACTTGTTGTATCGCTGAAATGCATTGTTTTTAAAATGAACTATTATTGTGTTATGACAATTATACCCTTTTTTATTTACAACCCTTGGATTTTAAACGGACGCTTCAGATCGCTGCCTTGATGTGCTGCGGGATTTGTTGATTGCACCCTAACTGGACCCCCTCCTAAAATGGGAGGATGCTACAGTGTTCCGTCCATTTGGGCAGAACACTGTTCATCCCTGTATTTTTTTTATTATTAATCTGTGTATTTGAAGTATAATAAAAAAATATTATTTTTTGGGTGAAGAATAATATATATTGGTATTATTTAAAAATTTAAAAAGTAATATAAAATAGAATTTATAGGGAATATTTATTAAATCCTGCAAAAATAGAGGATTGGGTTAGAGATGAAATTACTGTAGATATCCTGTAAAAATAGAGATTTACACTGTAACTCCTGCAAAAATAGAGGGTTGGGTTGGAGATGGTCTAAGCAGTAGTTGTGGATAATTGGACTTGGTTTGAAACTATTTTAATCGTAGGTAGGGATAATTTCTTATTTTTTTTTAAAAAAATTCTTGGGTTGTTTTCGATGTAAGCAAATACTATTATCATATACCCAGGTAGACATGGTCGGTTCAATCGAACCGGCGATTCCGGTACGCCGGTTCGGCGGTTGGCTTTTAGGGCCAACCGGAACCGGAACCGGCCATCACTACAAGAAAAAACTCAATTACCAACCCCAATTCCCGACCACCAGAGTACGGGTCGGATTTACCGACCCCATTGCCGACCCCAATATTTAGCCGTTATTGGGCCCCAGGGCATTCGACAACCAAAACACCGACCACAATAAATGTGGTCGGCGTTACCTACCCCAATTGGGGTCTGTAGTTTTTTTCCCTTTTTTTATTTTTATCATATTACCGACCCCAATTGCGGTGGATAGTTTTTTTTCCATTTTTTAATTTTTATTGTATTAATGATCCGATTACCGACCCCAATTGGGGGTCGGTAGGTTTTTTTTTTCCCAATTTTTATTATTTTTTCCTTTTATATTATTTATTTAATTTTTTATTAAATATTTATTTATTATTTCTATAATTTAATTATTTATTTATTCGAATCGGTTTAATTAATTTTCTATTTTATAATTTATTTATTAATTAATTTATTAATTTAATTATTGAATTTTATATTATTTAATTAATTTTATTTTTAATTTTTACTTAATAGTATTTTTATTAAAAATAAATTTATGTTATTATTTTATATCTATATATTTAATTTTTCTTATTTTTTCATTATTTTATTATTTTTTTATATTTAATTCAATATTTATTTGATTTATATAATTTAATTATTTATTTATTTGAGCAAATTAATTAATTATTTATTTTATAATTTAATTATTAAATTCAATAATTTATTTAATTGATTTTATTTTTTATTTTTGACTCATAGTATTTTTATTAAAAAAATATGTTATTATTTATATATATTTTTTTAATTTTGAATAATTTTATTATTTTAATTAATTCATTGATTTCATTTTTTCTTGATTTAATTAATTTTATTTTTTAATTAATTTAATTAATAAATTTTTTATTATTTTATTAATATAATTTTAGTTTATATTTTATATTTTAATTTAAATAACTACAAGAAAAAGTCAATTTAGCGACCAAAATTTGCGATCGAACATATTGGATCGCTATTACCAATATATATTGGATCGCTATTATTTATATTAATTATTGAATTTTATTTTGCATATGTTATTTTTAATTTTTATTATGGAATTTCATATTTTTATAAAGTTTTTAATTTAATTAATATTTATTCATATTAATTTCTATTTTATTACATTTAATTACTATTTTAATTAATTTTACCCATTTAATTTAATTTTATGTTTTATATAATTAATGAATTATTCTATTTATTTATTTAATTAATATTAATTTTTATATTAATCTTTAAGTTATTAATCTACACATTTATATATAAAAATACTATATAGATTTAACAAATTGCATATGATAATATGAAAAGTTGTGTATCCGGATGGCAAGCGCGCGAGTGAGAAATATACTTCACCTGGGTTCGAATACCCTCTTCAGCATTGGGGAGGAATTAATATATATGACACGTGACGGCTTCTCATTGGCGGTGCAAAGGCGTAGCCCAGCCGGTTTAGTTGTAGCTAAGTGAGGCTGAGGTGGTGGGTTCGAGCTCTCTTGAGCCCATTTTATCTAATATAAGGGATTTATCGACCCCAATGTGGGGTTGGCAATTTCTGGACTACAAGGTCCCGTCCCTAAATTACCGATCAAAAATGAGGTCGGGAATTCTACCGACCCACTTGGGGTCGGTAACTCCACCGACCACAACCTCCCGTGGTCGGTTTTGGATTACCTACCAGCATTTTACCGACCCGGTAATGGGGTCGGTAAAGGCATAAACGACCCGTAAAACCCTAAACCCCATTTTTGGGGTCAGTACTTGACTTTTCTTATAGTGCATGTCTAGCCGGAATCGGAACCGGAACCGCCGGTTCGGTTCCGGTTGAACCGGACACGGTTGGCCGGTTTGATGATTGAACCGGCCAACGCATTTTTCTTTTCTTTTTTTTTTTGTTTCTTTCAAAAAAAATTAAAAAATAAAAGAAAACCGGCTTAAACCGGCGTTAAAACCATTTTTTTTATTTTTTAAAAAATTTTTAAAAATAATTGAAAAAAATATACAAAAAAAAATTAAAAACCGGTTGAACCGACGGTTCACCATCATATCCGGACGGGATGGGGCCGGTTCCGGTTACGGTTTTGGCCCCCGGTTCCGGTTCAAACCGGGGATTGAACCGCCGGTCCCGGTTGGTTTGGGCATGTCTATACCCAGGGCCAGAGGCGATGGTTGGTTAATAGGATATGCAATTCGTGCTCTTATTCACTTTTCAATTTTTGAGGCCCCATTTTTAAAAATTTATCTAATTATTAATCTTTTCTAGCATTTTTATATTCATTAGTTTTTCTTTTGATATTTCGTACCTGCAGCATATTCTGTGCAAATCGACTCTTCTCTGCAATGAGTTCCAATTTTAGTAGTTTTGTTTTTTGTTTTGAATTTTTTTACACATTTATGAAAAAACTACATAGGTGATAGATCTCTTTTGTTATATAGACAATATATTTTTTGGTGACAAATAATTTTGAGTTATATAGATAATATTTTGAGTGCAATTTAATTAAAAATAAATATATTCTTTTTTGTGTTTTGAATGTTTTATTACAGTGTTATACATGATTTATAGAGAAATTAAAAAGTTATAATTATATTTTAAGATTTTATAAGGGCCTTATTTTTATCATAGAACATAGTTATAGAAAATTATTAAACAATGATTGAGTAGTATGATAATTTTCACAATTGGACAAAGAGAATTTACAACTAGATGTATAGGAGATTAAAGAAAATTTGAAAATAGTTTATAAATTTTAACTTAAATGAAGAACAATAAAATAAATATGAGATAGTAAAATTTATGAAATATATATAGGTATAAACAATAAAAATAGATAGATATATATATATAACATAAAAAAAAATGGTGGGGCCTGGGCCCCCAGGCTCCTTAACAAGTCCGCCCCTGCCCAAGGCCGTCTAATCATTTTTTGTGTCCGTGTTTTAATAAAAATTTTAGGCCCCTTCTCAAATCTTATAGTAAATTAGTAGTACAAGAATTTTCTGTTCTAGCGACCGATTTTTTATTTTTTTGGTAAAATTCAGTCGCTAAAGAGATTAGCAATCGAAATTCGTTAGCTACCACATTTAGCAATCGAATCCGCAATTTTTCTAGTAGTGTTAATTACAAATTTTAAAAGTTATTTGTAAACTAAAACTATAATAATAAAAAAGTTTGAACCATAAACAATTTAACTTGAAAGGTTGCTTATCAACCTTCATAGTTATTCACAAATGAGTAAAAGTAAAAGAAAATACAAAGAAAAAAAAAACAATAACATTCTACTTGGAAAGAACAATCATTTAATATTTATAAAAGCAAATTTATCAACTAAGTACACTATATTTATTTTAGATCATTAACCAAATTTTAGGCCCAAAGTAGATAAGTGTTTCCTTTTTTTCCTATGTTTTTTTTTATAAAATATAATCTATTAATAAAATAAATTTTAAAAAATGGGCCCCAATTTTTGAGGGAATTTGGGGCCCTGTGCAATAGGTCATCTTGCACTTGCCCTTCGCCGGCTTGCATATACCATATAGTAGATTTCACTAGCAGATATTAAGACTAGATTTGACGAACAAAGATTAAAACATATTTAATAAAGATGACATATTTTTTCTTTTTCGGGAATAAAGATGATATATTTAATAGTATGTAAAGTTTTACGATTTGCATGTATGCTTCTAGCATATTGATGCAAATATACTACATATTAAATAAACATATAAACCAGTCAAATATGTTATATATTCCCCAATATGCTTACAATCAAACAACTCTGGTGTGGTTGCTAAAGGATTATGATAGGAATTTTAATAAATCGAAAATTTGACTATTATCGACTAATAATATTCATTAGTACTCATCTGTCCCATTTAGCTTGCCATGTTTCATTTCTGCACACAATCTAATGCACTTTTCAACGGTTAATGTCTCAAAATATGTACAATAAAAAATTATGTAAATTATATATTTTGAAACTACATGATTACACGATTTAACAAGACCAAATTCGATTATTTTTTTTTATCAAATATATACTTTTAATGAAATTGAGTCAAAGTTAAATAATGAACAATATCAAAAAGTCAAACAGGATAAGTCTGGTGGGACGGAGGGAGTAGTTAATTAATACTTCCTCCGTCCCATATTTATCTTCTTACTTTCCGTTTTTGGACGTCCCACATTTATCTTCCTACCCCAAAAAGGGAATTTTTTTTTACTAAAATGTCCCTACATGTCCATATATTTACAGAAAAACCAATCCTTAATTTTACTAATAATTGCACTACAAGACAAAAAGAGACAAATTTACCCCTAAAAAAGTACACATGAAAATAATAAAATACAACTTTCTTAAACTCCGTATCTACAGTGTCGAAGAAGATAAATATGGGACGGAGGGAGTATTTATTAAGGACATATATATTGATTTTACACCCCACCCGAATTCATAGACACCATAATCTAATTAATTACATTGTTTGACCAGATGCATGCAGACGATACATCATGTTATGATCAGCTCAGCTCTGGCCTACACGAATTGAATTGTCATTGATGAAGATTTTTGGGATTATTAACACATGCAGATGCAGGATAACTAATTAACTGAAGGGGTCGTTGTTAGTTGATAGAGATGAGGCGATTTATTCTAATTAATAGGCTGCTGTATTATAGATTTCAGACAGCTAGTTCCTCACATAAATTATAGTAACTGATTTTAATCAATTTACGTGTGCCGTAACTGAAAGATGCAACATCATTATTACAAATTTACAATGGTATGTGCGAATAAAATATTTTTTTAAAAAAAAAAAAATACAATCCGCATGAAAATATCAAATCTCTATATTTTTTTCTTTTGTGACACGACCTTAAAAGGCGAGCATAGGAAAAACATCTTTTTACTATGTTTTGAGTAACGAAATATAGAGTATATCTAAATATTGGAAATTTCAAAAACTAAAATTTATTTTGATCGGGCGGATATCCTATTATTACAATTTAAGACACGCATGCATTATGCTTGGATACCACGTGTTTTCACAATACCGGGCATTACTATTGTTATTTCATATACTTATATGGAGTAGGTGGTGTGTGTTGACGTTTCCTCCCTTTTAATTAAATTAAAAGGAAAAGCTAAGTAAGGAATAAAAATGAAACACCATTTTCTCTTTTTTCTGGTTGACTGATGCATTATTGCATCATTGCAATGGAGAGAAACCACCTTTTTTTTTTCTTTCTTTCAAAAAGATATCTCATTCGTAATTTGTGTGGTATAAACTCTCACCACTTATTTTTTATCCGTATAATTTGTGTGGTATATATTATATGATTCAACAACTAAGTAACATCTTAATGTAATTGAAGAATGAGTGAGGTTAATTAATCTGATTGAACATATGTTGTACAAAGTCCAATAAGCAATTCCGAACACCCTATTTAATTTGTCTCCTAATAAACAGTATATGTGCTATTCTGCTGATTCAGAGCATGCCATTTTTTAGGACACATCATATACTGATAAACTCCACTTGTAAGATTTGAAAATCATGTCTTTAAAACTACCACAGGTACTGAACACACACTTTAGAAGAGCTCATTGGATTCATATAGTGAGTATTATTTAATTTGTAAGATTTGAAAATCCTGCTGTCTTTAAATTGCCATATAGTACTAATATATACCCATAATTTAATTATCCATTAGCATATGCCCTGAATCTTTTACATATACCTCCATCACTCATTGAGATGAGAGATCCCACTTCCACCATATATATATGATTATATAGTATATATGTGTGGGTACTACGAACTCTACATCGTCTTAAGCATAACCATACATCATGCATAGATTCATTCATTATTCCACCACTCTATATATATATATAAATACTAATCGTCATTTACTTTCTTAAAAAGCAATACATCATCATGCATTAATTATAAGCTGTAAGTTAAGCGGTTGAATATTTTAATGTCTAGCTTCAATGCATTCAAATAACCAGCAAAGCATCAATTATACGACGACATCCAGCATCTTATTACAATTAAAAATAAAAAAATGGTTGATGATAAATTTACAAATATCACCCTCTGGTCCAAAACATATACATACCGTAATACTACTACCACCCAAAGCTAATTTAGAAAACCGGAATAGTCAAATATCATCATGCTGTTCGTCAAATTAAATGCAACTGCTTAATTAATTGTTTATACATCTTTGGTTGGTCGGGTGAATTTGAAACTAGAAGATGGATTGTATTCATAAAGGGATGAATGTAACTACAATCTAATGCTAAATACATTATCCAACAAATCCAAATCCGTCATGTCAAATATAATGAGGCTTGAAAAGTTGATGACATGTCTTTGAATTGAAATTGGAATACCAAACATATGATATGAATGTGGGCTAAAATCAAACATCCAACTTCACTTGTTTATGACAATTGGAGATCTCATGATTTCTCAACTACACCCGCAAAATATCTGCCGCATACATATAGAGTATTTAATTATTTCGATGAATGTCGATATGTTTCTTCCTTCCATATACTATATGTTTGCCATATATATATATATGTATATATATATATATACCCTCTACCTAGATAGTACTGCTAATTATTTATTTCATGTCCTCATCATGAGCCCATGTTTGCTTTTACTCATCAGTACCAAACTACAGATTAATAATAATGTCGACGACAATGCTAATTTTATCCAGTACTTGATTCAATGGTCAAATAATAAACATTCAACTCTACTGAATGCTCAGTTCGCTTAGCAACTTTCTCCAAACTATACATAATTAATGTACTTTATTTAGTAAAAAAATGCTCGCGCAATTGGTCCATTAACTATTCATGTGGATATATGCTTTGTATATATGGTGATGACTTGTATGTGTCCATTTTTATATATTCGTTAATTACTATATTTGTTGATGTATGTTACAAAGATGATGGACATGAGATTCCTAACTCAAAATTAATTGGTCATTTGTGGAGTGATTTAGGTGCATATAAATAATGGGACATCCCAAAATATAAGTAATAGTCAAATATTTTAACACCACTCAACGAGATGATATCGGAAACGAGGACATATCCAAATGGGTACTTATAACTTTGATACCGTGTTAGAAAGATGATAAATATGGGATTTTAACTCAAAACCAATTGACCATGTATAGAGTGACTCGAGTCCATATAAACAAGGGGCATCCCAACACGTTTGGACATTGTAACAGATTTGTCACCTTCCCTCGTAGCTTTATTCTAATTCCTCACTTTTTTTGGTAACCAATAACAATTGACGGCTTTTTCCTCTTTTTATCCCATGACGATGAAATTTTGAGAAAAGATGTGAACATGAGGGTAGCCATGTGAAGCTCATAAAGATTAATAAAGGGGAAAGGGTAAATAAAAAGTCGAAAAAAGTTACTACAAACCACGTGAAGTTCATGCTGCCGGATCGGATATATAATACTTCCTACTTACCATTAAAATTTCCTTTATTATTCCTCCCCCATCAATTCCGATCCTTTATGGGCTATTTATTCCTACTTATATGGGCCTCCTAAACAATAACTGTCTACACCTTCATTTCTTAGTTAGGGTTCTTGGATAGGACACTCTAAAAACTTCTAATGCTACCTAATGATACTATGAGTTTTTTTTCCTTTTTCAGAAATCTACTTTTATCCTTTTGGATTATTCTTTTGTTTGTTTAAATGATTCATTTAAACAAATTATTTCTCTTCTTTTAAATAATTTTTTTTTTCAGTTACCTATACTTTAATTATTCTCCTCAGATACGGAGAAAGTATATCATCAGTTTAGAGATTGTTAAAAAATATAACTAATTTGTTTAATTTAGCTAATGATGACCGGCAGTTATATGTCCAAAAGATAACATGGCCTAGAGTTAAACACCAGGAATGCTACTTGAGCGAGGTAGCCATGTCAATATTAATATATTTACACAACTAAAGTATATAGAACTTAGTAATTAATAATGAGCTAGCAGATCACGTAGGAAAACATATAAGTAATAAAAAAGACATGCATGGGACAGAGAGTAGTTGATAATGAGTCGAGGTTTTGTTGCACACATGATGATATGATCCACACGCAGAAAGTACATTCCACAGATCACTCACAATGCAAAACCCACACAAACAACACTACTGCAGCACGCTTAGTTATATATATGGATCAAACTCTCCCTTCATAATTAATTATGGGTCCCAACAAACATAATAACTATATATATATATATGCCTGTGTTTGTGTGCTGGTGTGTGTGTGAGACATGACTTACACATACAGTCATTAAGCCAAGAACAATGCGCTGACAGTAGTAGTAGTAGTGAGAAAGAAAAGATTGCTGCTAGTTTCCATATGAAGTAGTATCTCCCATCTCTTAATGAGCCTTCTTTTCCCTCTGCATGCAGCATCTTACAAGAGAAAAAAAAAAAAAAAAAACATTACATACATATACGTGTAAGTGAAATTGTGCATGCAGTACGGAGTAGTATATATATCCATTAACGTTATTATTAAGTATCAAAAGCCGCAAATATATTGAAGAAGTACTAGTAGTATATAGTATTTGGAGGTGGTTGGTAGAGTAATTAAGTAATACTTTACAAGAGGACTTGAGAAAGCTAGGAAATGGAGCAGCTGATGGATGAGATATATTACTACATCCAGTTAGTTACCCCCATAGATGAGATGAGATGAGAATATGCATGGGGACAATAACAAAAATAAAATAAACCCAACATTTAGCATGTGATATGTTTTGTCTCCCTTCCCCACTCCCTGGCCCTTCTTGTCTTGCTGCCTCCCCTTATTGGCAGGGCCCCACCTTTTCTTTTTCTTTTTTTTAACATTGACACTTATGTGTCGGAAAAGCTGTGTAGTCCAAATCACATAAAGTACAAAGGGAGTAATAGATGGTCGGGTGAGAATTAAACCCCAACCTATGATTGGATGACAAAGAACAAGACCGCTTGGGTCAAGTCTCATTCCCAGGGCCCCACTTACTACTACTAATAATAATAATAATAATAATTATATTATTATTATTATTATTATTATTATTATTATTATTATTATATAGTACAAACTTACCGGATCGATCGGTATTTGAAATTGTGTGCTAGCTTAATAATGAAAACCATAATAATTTAAAGTCAACGCTAGCTAATGAGGGAAACAAATTAAATGATCAATAGAAAACACAAAATGAACTAAGTTCGTGCAACAAGTCAGACGTGGTGATCGAAGACTGATGACTTAATAAGAGTAGCTTTGATTCAATAAAGTACTCCCTCTTTTTTCCAAAAGTTGCAACATCCCCACGTTTCAGGCAATCCGATATATATTTTTAACGCTTAATATCTCAAATTGTATAAACATAAAAATTATAAAAATTTAATATTTTAAAACTATGTGATTAGACGAATCTAACAACATCTCATTTAACTATATTTTATCAAATTAAAGTTACTCAATAAATAATATCAACTATTCAAATGTTGCATCTTTTAAAAAACAGAGGGAATATTTAGTTTAGAGAAGTACTTCATCCTCCTCCTCTATGATATACTCCTTCTATACTAATTAGGTTTAATTTGTTTCAAAATTTTTGAACACTCAGTCCAATTTGTTTATTTAACAGCTAATATCTTAAATGTATATAAGTAAAAAAAATATATAAAATATATATTTATAAATAAACTACGTGAAAAGACGAATCTAACCAGATCTCATTTGACTTATTACAAAAATTTCGGTTAAAGATATAGTACTATGAACAATGTAAAAATATCCAAATAAAACATTATTAGCGGGGCCGAAGGAGTAGTAGATAATGATTTTATGTGGGAAATGGTAATGGGAATGGGATGCCCCTAAATCAAGGCACAAAATGCACCTACTCTTGACCCTGCCACCCCTAACCCATATGATTTCTCTTCCAATTTGGCCACCATTTATATATTCCCCTCACAAATGGAGCAATCATCATGTCCAGTCCACATTACCACCTTAATGCACACAATTTACTAATAATAAATTAACACTTGGTAACATGCATATTAAAGACAAAGTAATACTACATACTACTTGTTCACCCCAAAAAAAATACTACATAATACTTAGGTTATGTTCTACACTCAACTTTTGAGAGTTTTCAGAAGCATATAAAAGCTTTTGATTTTATATAAAAATGTAGCTCCTTTCTCTACACTAACTTTTTAGAATTGTAGCTATAACTTGAAGCTCTACAAACATAAGCTACCTAAGGTAGCGTTCAAAAAAAAAGCTAGCAGGCTTATTTATGTCCAATTACAATTTTAACCAAATAACCAACCCACTACTTAATAGTCTACATAAATATTTATCCTTTTATGTCATTTAATAAATTTTATGACAGCTACAACCAGTTGTACCAAACGTTTAAATAAAACTCACGGATACAGTTCCGTGTTTAGAACAAACCCTTCCTAATTAGTATTAATTCAAAGATGGAAAGCGCGTACCCTTAGCAGCGGCGAATTGAGGTGTTGTGCATCAGGACGACCTCACTGTTGTTATCATTGTTGATGATGATATGGTGGTCGTCGGCAGCAGCTGCTGGATGTGCAACATTATTAACATTAACCCCCTCATCATTGTTGTTGTCCGAAGAAGAAGGATGAATCTTTCTATTCAGCATTCTCCTCATCAACTGCACAGTGCACATACATAAACAATTAATTACTACTCCATCCACCTGCTCTATATATGTATATCCATATCCTCAATTAACATGAAGTATACTATAAAAATTCTGTGCTCAAAAAACCTAGCTAGCTACGGAAACACTCACGCGGTTTAGTTTGTGAATGGCAGCAGCAGGACGACGAGCATCCTGAATATCCCCGATGATTATCTTCTTCTTCTTCTTCTTATTCGCTAAAGACACCTCCTTCCCCCCATTCTTAGTCGCCGCCTTCTGCTTCATCGCCTGCTGCTTTTTCTGCATCTTCTTCATCATCATCATCTCCTCATCCGCCGTATAATATGAATAACAATCATCAGAATCCGCCGAAAACAGCTCCGCAAGGGTAGTTCGCTCCCTTTTCGAAGAAGAAGACGACGACGACGACGACTTCATCTTCATGTTCATCATCGCCGCCGCCGCCGCCACGTACTCATCATCCAAGTCATCCTTCCCACATTGAATATCACCTGCTGCTGCTGCAGCACAAGAAACCACAACGCCTCCATCATTATTGCCGCCTTTCATTTCCTCCATAAGTCCTTTATAGTCGTGCACATACGCCGCGTACATCAATGGATTCACTTCTTGCACTTGTTCCTCCTCTTCCTCGGAATCGCTCGTCTGGTAATAATAATTGCCGTAGTCATTGATAGTGTCGTTTTCTTGCAGTGCAGCAGAGATAATTAGTTGTTGGTCTTCCTTGTCCGGTTCTTCGTGATTGATGACATCATCACGATCGTCGTCGTCCATCTTGGAAAGAGGGTCGTAGCCGAATGTGCCGATGGCAAGCAGGCCGCCTTTCCAATTACTTCCGAAAATATTATTGGACGAAGAAATTAGCCCGTGGTGGTTCTGGAGAAGACAATGCTTTTCATCAACGGCGGATGCAGTGGTGGTTTTCTTGCCATCGTCTGATAATCCATCTGCAGATGGATCGATCACCATACACATACGACATTTATGAGTTGTTATGACTTGATGGAGATTGGAGAACACAAAAGTAATTACAATCTGGGAATTAAGGATAAGTAAAGTATGTATACCTTTATGATTGAAGCGTCGGTGAACCCAGTTGAAAATCTGAGGAAATGGAAAAGCAGGATGAGAGATGTTTAGTTATAAATTAACAAGTAAATTAATTGAATTGTGCATGTAATTAATGCTTGGCTTGCCTTCATGTTTTCTCAACGAGGGGTGGGGGGAAGAGATTGATTCAGTCAGCAGTACTCCTGCGGAAGAAATGATTAGAAATGAGAGGGAAATGGAGATATGTTGTAGACAATGGATGGGGGAGGTAGAGATTGCCACGTGGCGACAGGCCCCCACCCACTTAGCTTAGCTAATCCCCTAGCTAGGGGGTAGTGGTTTGGGGGTGGAAGGAGGCCCAGTGAAGCTGGCGGTGGCCGGGCGGGCCTTCCTCCTCCTCCGTTGCTTTTGGTATTTGGCCCTCTCTTTTTGGAAAATTCGATTCTGCCCAAACCAGCTTGGGAATTTATGTCTCTGCCCCTCTCCTTATCAAATCTCCTTTCCTTGCTAGCTACCTAGCTAGCTACTTGCTATTGCTTACAAGCTAGCTAGCTAGCTTATTGTGGTACAAGTATTATTATTACCTAGATATATGAGGAGGAAGCAAAATTTCCAAACAGTGGATTTATTTAGCTAGTTCCAATATTTATTTTGGGGATGTTTGAGAGTCAGCAGATCAGCTAGCAGATAGCATATTCGGAGAAAGAATTGTAAAAGAATATGCTCTTCTAATCTGCTATATATTACCCAATATGCTAACTTCCAAACATACTCTTTATTTGATGGCTTTAGAAAAAAATCATCACTGGAGTCCAGCCTGTTGAGTATGTACACATTTTTCAACCATATGCAATTGACATTCATAGTTCATACTACTATTCTATATATTCTGTCCCTTCAATATATACTATCAATTTAATTTGACGCCGGGAAATTTTGTTCCTTTAGGACCAAAAACTAATTTAAATTTCCTTTACAAAATTAGGTCAAACTTTTCTTCCAACTTTTGCACCGTTATAAATATACGTCAAAATTTTACATCCAAATTGTTGCAAATGTAGTGTATTGCACGTCTTCCTTTTTTTAAAAAAATAAAATAAAAAATAAAAAAAATTCATCCAAGGCAACCTATATAGGTTTAGGGGTGTGATATTGTGCAATTATTGCTGAAACGATACCATTTCAAAATAGTGCAACCATTAACACATTCTTTCAAAATGGTGTAACCATTAGTGAAAGAGCAGAGGTACCATTTCATTGAGGATTTGACCTAGTCGTCGACACAGTTTGAGCTCTGGGGTGTTCCGGCCGGTCCTGAGGGTGACCAAAATTGCAATTGCCCAAGGTCTTCCATTTAAAATGGGCTCAAATTTTATTTTTAAATTTTAATAATAATTTTTATTGTTATGATATTAATTTTTCACTTAATTCTTTATATTTTCCTATTTTAATAGAGAAACTAACTATTAATTTTTCAGTTAGTTTTTTTATTCACCAAAAAATTACAACATTTTATGAACATAGGAAAAAATCATTTATATCGACAAACTTTTATTTTTTAAGAATATGTCAATTTTATATTTATTTAGATTCAATCCGAACATATTATTTTGAGCAAAAGTACTCTCGGGTTCGAGTATTTGTGTATGCAAAATTCTGCTTTGGAAGATTGAACCCTTAAATATACCCATAAGATCTTTATCGATTAGTCTTGGGCTCAATATTAAGGCAGGATGATACCAAATTATTCAAAAAAAATAGGACTTATTATTTTATTATGTCTAAGGCCGCTAAATGTCAGGACCGGCCCTGGTTCACTCGAAGCCTCACCTTTTTTACATAGTGGCTATAGGGGCTGTTTGGATGACAGCATATTGGAAGAGCATATTTGTAACAACCCTACCCCGGGCTGGGCCTGCAGACCATGCACCCCAACCCCTCCCCATGTGTGCATCCAGGCATCAAGCCAAGCACCCCATGGTGGGTTGTTGGAGGTGGGATTTGATCCCAAGACCTCCCTTTACCAACCACCCAAAGGTAAGGTTGTTAACCATGTGGGCTGCCTTGTAACATCCCGAATAATTAAATAATGATTAAATTATTTAAATATGGTTAGTTAGATAAGATTGGGTTAAATGGGATATAAATTGTGAGATGAATTATTGTTGGCCCAACATTTAAACAAGAGACCCAGGCCCAAACTAAGCACACAACCCATTTAGCTCTATATCAGATTGGGAATGGGATTGGGAGTCAAATCCCGTCATTTGCACAAGGGAAGAAAGTAGGGCACAAAAAGGGAAAATCACGATGGAGAAGAAGAGGAAGCAGCGGACGGACGATTGAAGGGAGGGAGAGCAGCTTCTTCCCAAGTATGTGATCAAGGTAAAGATTCCTTCATCCTACCTCTTTTCTTGTTCGAACATTTGGGGGATTTGGAGGAAAAGTCGATTCTCCAATTTTGGGAGAGGGCCAACTACTCACCGGAGTTGGGAGGACGATGGAGCTATGGAAGGGAGGACGGAGAGGGACTGGAGTGGAGGCGGCGGCGCCGCGGTGGCGCGGCGCCGGGGATAGCGGCAGCGGGCTGCTGCCCGCTGCTGGGGCAGCGCAACGCGCTGCTGCGCGTTGCCGGCGGCGAAGCCGCCGCCCTCCGGCGAGGGCGGCAGGGGGTTGATGATGGGCTGTTGGTGGTGTCCGGCGTGGTGGTTGTGGCCGGCGTGGTGGTGTTCCGACAGGGGCGGCGGTGGTGTTGAAATTTCTTGTTCTTTGTTTTGATGTTGAAATATTTGGGGAATTATAGAATTGATTAGGCATTTGGATGTTGATTATCTTGCTTAGCTAGTATTGATTTGGTAATTGTTGGATAATGGAGTTTGAGTAAATGATTTTAATGTTGATTTAGATGTTGGGTGATTTTGGATTATGTGAGTGGCTTTGTGCGAATTTATTCTTTACATTGGTTAAGGATTTAGTGATATATGAATTCTGATGGTCTAAGTTGTTATTGAGTTTCTATATGGGTGTCCTTTATATTGGATTGAATAAAATGGAGTATGTTTGAATACTTGAGATATGTAGTTGTGGAATAAAATGAGAATTTCTATTAGAGCTAATTCTTGAACTTGTTAGTTATTATTCTTGAATGTGGAACATGGGCTCTAGAATAATTGAATATTGTAGATGGATGTCTTTAGATATTTGGAATCTTGTGAATAAGTAGACTTGATTGTAAAATATTCATATATTTGGATTGAATTGGGTGTTATTGGGGTCTTTATGCATATTACAAGTGTTGAGTGATTTAAAGTATTCTATGGATTGTGGTTTCACCTTTTTATTTTTAAATTTGTAAAGTTTATAAATTGGGAATATGAGAGTTGTAGTTTTAAATAAAATACTTAGTAGATTGGATATTTCTTGAATTACTAGAATTTGAATTCTTGGCTATTGATGTTGAATAAATTAGATTAGATTGGAAGCATGAGTTATTTTGATGTTTTGGCTATGCTTGAGTTAATTAGATGATATTGCTAGTGTTTTAATATGAGAATACTTGAGTGCTTAAGCTTTAAGAATATCATGTTGGGTGTTGGATTAATTTTCACTATTTGGCCTTGTTGAATTAATTTGGAGTTAATTCTATGTTGATAAACATAGAATGTGAATTGTTGAGAGGTTGGTGGGAAGGTGGAAGGAGAGTGGAGATGGATGTTGGAGTTCTAGATAGAGGATGATGATTTGGATGGTATGGGAATTATTTTAATTCTTATGGTTATATTTTTGTATAGGGAACATCCGTGAAGCTATTGGAAGATTGAAGATGTTCAAAAAGGGAAGCTTTGAAGATTAATAAAGGCAAGGGTTAGAATAGCATTTTTGATAGGGGTTAGGTCATGAACTTAAGAATAGACTACCATTATATTAGTCTATTGTTGCCTTAGATTGGGAACTCTCGTGTGTACGGATTCCCTAAGTATAATTATGTTGCCTTAGATTGGGATCTTCCATGTGATCGGATTCCCTGCGTATCTTGCCTTAGAAATTAGGGAATGCCGGGTGGACGGATTCCATGCGAATTGATTATGAATTTATGCTTTCGAGTCGTGAGATTGGGCATGCGTTTAGTATTATTATGATTTGTGACTTTATGCTTTCGAGGATACAAATATCATGTCTATGCTTTCGAGTGTTAACTGGGCAAGCTTGATTATTTGATTATCTTGGGCATATATATTGTGTTGATTATGTGTTTATGCTTTCGAGAACTTAGTTCTGGGCATGTAAGCTTTCGAGAGCGAGATGCTCTGGGCTCTACCCGCTGTCTGTGGTTCGATCCTTGGGGATGCCACTCCGTAAGTCCACTTACCCCTTTTTGCATGTAGTGTCCGCGGCGGGGGCACTGTAGGCATCTCTTTCGACCATTAAGGAGAGGTGGATCCTTAATGGGAAAGAATGCCGACCATGGTACCTAGGATGCGCGCTAGACATTCTTATGTGCTGCATTTAGGGTAGATAGACATCTTAGGTCATAACATTACATCTCATCATCCATCATTCATTTTATCTGCAGTGGTTGAAGCACCGGTATGGGACGGTGTGATGTTTACTTTCTGTATTTATTTTATGTCCTTAATTATTGTTATCATTATTGTTATTATTATTATTATTATTTATATAGTATAGTGTTATCATTATTGTGCCCCGTTTCCCCTGCTATATCTATTCCTTGCCAGTACGTTGTACTGACACCTTGTTGTTGTCTGTTTTTATAGATCTTCCTACGGATAGCGCTGAGCACGATGATGGGGGTTCGGGTTGAGCGGACTAGCTAGGCTGCATCCATTATATTTATTGTTTAGAATAAATATTATATGCTCTTGCCTGACCTTTGATGGAAATATATGTTATTTCTTAAATGTGATCGGTGTGTCACATATGATTTACTTATTGGTCATTCCAGGTATTGGATGTGCGACCATGTCATTATGTTATTTCAGGGCTTGTCGCCCGGATATGCCATGTATTGTTCCTGGGGTTATATACTGCTTTGTTGGCATTTATTTGAGTGTGATACAGGCTTGTATTTATACCTCGCTTCGTATTGACTATCTAAGCTGAGTGATCAACAGTTTAGAATAGTTAATACGGCGATGACGTCACGAAAATGGTTTTAAATTTTCGGGGCGTTACAGTTGGTATCAGAGCGGGCTTGCTCTATCATGTGCTTAAAACTTGATAAAAACATGTGGTGAGGTGTGCGGGGATTGCATATAGGATAGGTTTGCATTGTCATATGCTAGTTAGATTTATTCTTATGCTGTGGTACCCTGTTTATATATTGCGCACCTTGTGGATTCGAGTCATGGTTTGCAAGATAACTATGGACGAATAACAAGGATATCCCAAGAGATCTATTCTTTAAATTCTGTTAGCAACTTGTTTAGAAGTTGCTGAGTAATTATTTCTATTATTACTACTGCGTGCTTGGTAATTCTTTTAGCTTATGGTATTGTGATAATGTATGGGATTTGTCTTTAAGGTAATTGCAGGTATTGAACAACGGGACACGCACATCCATGCCATGCGGATATGTGATGATGATCCATTGTCGGCAGGTGATTAGAACATCAGGAGAATAATATCTCAGACATCTTTAAATCTTAAAGATGTACTGCTGGTAACTCATCCTGTTGTAGTAAATGACGGATTACGATGACATTCAATTCGAGACATCGAATTGAGTATACCGCAGAGATTAATTAGAGGCGTTGAAGTGAGTTAATAACGGAATGTGTAATGCTCGTAATGCTGATATATATATATATATATATATATATAATTATTAGATATGCTTTATTTCTCAATCCTTTCATTTCATTTTCTTAATTATGAGAAAGTGAATATCTCTACTATTTTCGTTGCTTCTTTTGAAAATCCTACTGTGTACGTTTCAGTACCAGCTCTTCTCTCCGAGTTAAACTCTTTTCGTTGTGACATGCACTGCCAAATCACTCTTGAGGCCATCTGAATGGTTCTCATTGATACTCTGTCAGCATTGATATTCTTTCCGTCGTTCCAATATTTTAATTAGTTCGAGTTTCATTTCAGCTACACTGATATGTGTAAATGCATCTATCTAAATTCTTCAAACTTCTCTATCGTTCTCCAAAATTCTATGATAACTTTGCCATCGACTTCCTTACATCTTCTGGAAGTTCTTGTATATCCTTTGGAGTCCGCTCTTTCTTCCTCGTTATCATTCGCCGTTCTTGGTTCATGCTACTATTCATTTCTACCCGAAGTAGAGTAGTTTCTTACCGGGCATTCTTGTCAGTACCTTCTATTTTCTACTGAATTATTATCCCTTTCATAAATCGAGGTCTCCGCCAGTCAGTATGATTTCTTTACTAACCCGTATCATCTCGTTTTGGTTCACTTATTTAATTATATTTGCTCCATTATAGAATAGCATCCTTGTCTGTATCTTTGTTTCCGCGGTATATTTTCTATTCATCTTAGAAACCTATACAATTATTATCTACTTGACACCCTCCCAATAACTTAAATTCTTACTATTCCGATTCTTTTTCACCAACATTGGACTGTTATCTACTTCGCAAATTCCTTTTTAACTGAAACTGAATTGTTTCACTCTCGGTCTATTTGTCTGTGTTGTTCTACTATGCGATGACGTCTTCGGCTCGAACTTCTAGTACGGAAATTGATAAGGCTCCTGCAAGGCCTACTATTTTCTACTATCTTCCATTCCAGTAATATACTTGGGGGTGATCGAGTGTGTTTTAATGCATCTTGATAACCTATTTCTAATTGCACTCGCTCTTCAACTTTTTAGTTGAAGTACTCTTTGCTAATATAAAAACATCTTGTTGTAAAATAAGGTGTTTTACGTATCTGTATTCGTTATGTGCTCCGCAAACAATGATTTTAGTTGTTCGCATCCTTTCCTCTTGTATCGGGAGATTTTGACTCTCGATATAATTCAGAATTTACCATACTTTTAGTAATTTGATCTCACTTCCTTCTTTGTGATGGAGATTGTTCGTTCTTTTTGTGATGCATATCTATCCCAAGGCGAGAAATTCTTTGAAACTGCTAAGGTAACATTGCACTTGTGCAATTGCCATAAGGGATATGAAGCAAAAACATCCAACAGTGCAAAGTTGGGAGCGACTGGTTCAAGATGTAAATGGACTATCTGGAGCAGAACTCAGTCCTAACACAATCCAATTAAATTCTCGGGGAGTAGTTAACTGTTTCAACAGTTAGGAATTGTGTAAGAAATCCTCGGAAGGGATGGAATCTCGGAATGCCATCAAGACTAACACTACGTGCCGTAGGTTGAGATGGCTCACGGGGTTAAATTCACTGAAGTTGGGATCGTTAAGCATGGTCATTGAGTGGATTGTATGAAAATTTTCAACGTTTCAATGAGAAAACACGAGACCGACGAGATAATTGTGTGATAGCATGCAAGGAACAGAAGCTTCAGGCCAGCATGATGATTGTATTCTAGTAATCCTGAGGCATGATGTTAAAAGTGTGAGAAGGAAGACGATATGAGCGTGAGACTCGCAGGTTACCAATAGACGGTGAGCTCATTTAAAGACAATATATCTAATTGATTTGTCTAAAGTCGATGGAGAAGTAGAGAAAAAGGCTACTGCTCGTAATGGGATGTCGGATCTAAAAAAGAATTTTATTGACTGGATCCGAGTTTGTGAATTAGTTTCTTATGCGAGTGGGGAGAAACATCCGATGATGTTAGATTCCTCTTATGATAGCCAACACTGTTAGAGTGCTAAGTTGGCATCATCTAAGAACTAATTTATAGTCAAGTGATGAAAACTTCATCAAATGAGTGGCTATTCAAAATTAGAAGGGTATAGTTCATAACTCTTCAAGAGACGACCAGACTTGTCGAAAATTATCAGAGACAGGCTAAAGAAGAGACTCCGAACAAACATAAGGTTATGTGGTCCTGAAGAGGTAAAATTTGGAACTACAATCAGATTGTTGTCTAATTCATGTATTTCATATACGTGAAATAAAGAGAATTGGAAGTCGAGCTAAACAGAGCTCTAGGTAATGCGATCACCTAGAAGCATTAAGAGGATGAGGAATGCGGTCTACCACTAGAGTCCTCAGTTGGAGGCTATAACATACATGATGTGTTTCCCATATCTCAATTGAGGGAACTGGTATATGATTTAAATGGAATCATGGAACCTGATAATGAGGAACTTGATGAAAGTCAAGAATATGAGTAATGACCAAGGGCGATTAATAACATGGAGGATGAAGTGTTTCGGTATGAGAAAATTTAGAGTGTAAGAACTATCGTTCCTACATGAGGCTGAATTTGCAATGTAAGGGAACAAATGAAACGTTTGAAGAAGGCATCCCGAATTGGATCTCACTCCAATTTAGTGATCATCGCCCAGTAAACCATACCCTTATTTCATTCGAGGACGAATGATCCTAAGGGGGAGGGATTGTAACATCCCGAATAATTAAATAATGATTAAATTATTTAAATATGGTTAGTTAGATAAGATTGGGTTAAATGGGATATAAATTGTGAGATGAATTATTGTTGGCCCAACATTTAAACAAGAGACCCAGGCCCAAACTAAGCACACAACCCATTTAGCTCTATATCAGATTGGGAATGGGATTGGGAGTCAAATCCCGTCATTTGCACAAGGGAAGAAAGTAGGGCACAAAAAGGGAAAATCACGATGGAGAAGAAGAGGAAGCAGCGGACGGACGATTGAAGGGAGGGAGAGCAGCTTCTTCCCAAGTATGTGATCAAGGTAAAGATTCCTTCCTCCTACCTCTTTTCTTGTTCGAACATTTGGGGGATTTGGAGGAAAAGTCGATTCTCCAATTTTGGGAGAGGGCCAACTACTCACCGGAGTTGGGAGGACGATGGAGCTATGGAAGGGAGGACGGAGAGGGACTGGAGTGGAGGCGGCGGCGCCGCGGTGGCGCGGCGCCGGGGATAGCGGCAGCGGGCTGCTGCCCGCTGCTGGGGCAGCGCAACGCGCTGCTGCGCGTTGCCGGCGGCGAAGCCGCCGCCCTCCGGCGAGGGCGGCAGGGGGTTGATGATGGGCTGTTGGTGGTGTCCGGCGTGGTGGTTGTGGCCGGCGTGGTGGTGTTCCGACAGGGGCGGCGGTGGTGTTGAAATTTCTTGTTCTTTGTTTTGATGTTGAAATATTTGGGGAATTATAGAATTGATTAGGCATTTGGATGTTGATTATCTTGCTTAGCTAGTATTGATTTGGTAATTGTTGGATAATGGAGTTTGAGTAAATGATTTTAATGTTGATTTAGATGTTGGGTGATTTTGGATTATGTGAGTGGCTTTGTGCGAATTTATTCTTTACATTGGTTAAGGATTTAGTGATATATGAATTCTGATGGTCTAAGTTGTTATTGAGTTTCTATATGGGTGTCCTTTATATTGGATTGAATAAAATGGAGTATGTTTGAATACTTGAGATATGTAGTTGTGGAATAAAATGAGAATTTCTATTAGAGCTAATTCTTGAACTTGTTAGTTATTATTCTTGAATGTGGAACATGGGCTCTAGAATAATTGAATATTGTAGATGGATGTCTTTAGATATTTGGAATCTTGTGAATAAGTAGACTTGATTGTAAAATATTCATATATTTGGATTGAATTGGGTGTTATTGGGGTCTTTATGCATATTACAAGTGTTGAGTGATTTAAAGTATTCTATGGATTGTGGTTTCACCTTTTTATTTTTAAATTTGTAAAGTTTATAAATTGGGAATATGAGAGTTGTAGTTTTAAATAAAATACTTAGTAGATTGGATATTTCTTGAATTACTAGAATTTGAATTCTTGGCTATTGATGTTGAATAAATTAGATTAGATTGGAAGCATGAGTTATTTTGATGTTTTGGCTATGCTTGAGTTAATTAGATGATATTGCTAGTGTTTTAATATGAGAATACTTGAGTGCTTAAGCTTTAAGAATATCATGTTGGGTGTTGGATTAATTTTCACTATTTGGCCTTGTTGAATTAATTTGGAGTTAATTCTATGTTGATAAACATAGAATGTGAATTGTTGAGAGGTTGGTGGGAAGGTGGAAGGAGAGTGGAGATGGATGTTGGAGTTCTAGATAGAGGATGATGATTTGGATGGTATGGGAATTATTTTAATTCTTATGGTTATATTTTTGTATAGGGAACATCCGTGAAGCTATTGGAAGATTGAAGATGTTCAAAAAGGGAAGCTTTGAAGATTAATAAAGGCAAGGGTTAGAATAGCATTTTTGATAGGGGTTAGGTCATGAACTTAAGAATAGACTACCATTATATTAGTCTATTGTTGCCTTAGATTGGGAACTCTCGTGTGTACGGATTCCCTAAGTATAATTATGTTGCCTTAGATTGGGATCTTCCATGTGATCGGATTCCCTGCGTATCTTGCCTTAGAAATTAGGGAATGCCGGGTGGACGGATTCCATGCGAATTGATTATGAATTTATGCTTTCGAGTCGTGAGATTGGGCATGCGTTTAGTATTATTATGATTTGTGACTTTATGCTTTCGAGGATACAAATATCATGTCTATGCTTTCGAGTGTTAACTGGGCAAGCTTGATTATTTGATTATCTTGGGCATATATATTGTGTTGATTATGTGTTTATGCTTTCGAGAACTTAGTTCTGGGCATGTAAGCTTTCGAGAGCGAGATGCTCTGGGCTCTACCCGCTGTCTGTGGTTCGATCCTTGGGGATGCCACTCCGTAAGTCCACTTACCCCTTTTTGCATGTAGTGTCCGCGGCGGGGGCACTGTAGGCATCTCTTTCGACCATTAAGGAGAGGTGGATCCTTAATGGGAAAGAATGCCGACCATGGTACCTAGGATGCGCGCTAGACATTCTTATGTGCTGCATTTAGGGTAGATAGACATCTTAGGTCATAACATTACATCTCATCATCCATCATTCATTTTATCTGCAGTGGTTGAAGCACCGGTATGGGACGGTGTGATGTTTACTTTCTGTATTTATTTTATGTCCTTAATTATTGTTATCATTATTGTTATTATTATTATTATTATTTATATAGTATAGTGTTATCATTATTGTGCCCCGTTTCCCCTGCTATATCTATTCCTTGCCAGTACGTTGTACTGACACCTTGTTGTTGTCTGTTTTTATAGATCTTCCTACGGATAGCGCTGAGCACGATGATGGGGGTTCGGGTTGAGCGGACTAGCTAGGCTGCATCCATTATATTTATTGTTTAGAATAAATATTATATGCTCTTGCCTGACCTTTGATGGAAATATATGTTATTTCTTAAATGTGATCGGTGTGTCACATATGATTTACTTATTGGTCATTCCAGGTATTGGATGTGCGACCATGTCATTATGTTATTTCAGGGCTTGTCGCCCGGATATGCCATGTATTGTTCCTGGGGTTATATACTGCTTTGTTGGCATTTATTTGAGTGTGATACAGGCTTGTATTTATACCTCGCTTCGTATTGACTATCTAAGCTGAGTGATCAACAGTTTAGAATAGTTAATACGGCGATGACGTCACGAAAATGGTTTTAAATTTTCGGGGCGTTACAATATTGTCTCACAGTTCTTTCTCCAAATCTGCTATCTGCTAGCGGATCCGCTGACTCCCAGACATCCTCATAACCTGAGCATGCACTTAATAATTCGCACCACCAAATTCTGTTCAACTCACACGGTAACATATTTGGTCATTTTTTACAAATCCAATAAATCGAAATGCATTGATGATACAAAATTACCAACACAAATAGTAATAATCAACACCTCTAACTGGGCAGTTTTACTCTTTCATACCATGAGCAACTAACAGTCTCTAATTAACTCTTATCTCTATCTAATAGAAGTAGGAGAGACAATCACCAATTCCTCATTTGCACAAGGGTACACACGTTTTCATTACACATGTATACATGGGATCTCAAATCCTTTCATCTGGTCTCTCCTTTGTTTAATTTGTTTTGCCAACACATGCATGTAACGGCTCGTTCAATTCATTGAACAAATAAAAGAATTGATTGAACTCTACGTACAGTAGTATTCAAACGTATCCGGATGGATATATATATATATATATCTTTCCAAATAGAGAAGGTTTTTATGATACATGAATCTTGAAATCATCATATCAGACTCAGTAGGCGATATAAGTGCATGCACTGTGAAATAGTCAATTAACGTGGCCTGTGCGTCTGTGTGTGTGTGTACATATATACATATATAAGAACAATTATATTCACAACAAAAATACGTCTGAGTTCATGTTCATTTACAACCTTATGTATCCCCATTAATGAAAAAGACAAGTATGTAAATAGTTATGATCATTTGTCCTCACAAGGAAAGATGAAATAAAGAGAACAGACACATTTAGGGAGCGGCAAAAAACTCAATGGTACTGAGTATACTACTATGATATTACTATAAGATCTCTTCAATTCTTGATCACTTCTTTTCATGTCTAATCAAACTTAATTCTTAAATAAAGATAATGCGACAATATAAGAATTAGTACAAAGATAAACTGTAAGAAGAAGATGGAATGTTTCAGTTGACCAGTCCCTAATTAATTAATGGCAGTGTGTGCAGTAGTGGTTATATATGGGGCTGAACAGAGCAAATAAGCCATGCATCCTTTATCATCATTATTGGATTAGAATCAACATATCCATGCTTATAATTAAATGACAAAAATCGTTAAACATTTCTTTGTTTTTTTTAAAAAAAAAAGAAGAAAAATCCCTTTTGATGGGAAATACATACAGTTCAAAACGATTAATATTTTTAATGTGTATAAATAAAAAAAATTAATTCTATAAATTATGTATATTGTAAACTATGCGTTTAGAACTAATACTAATACTACGATTGACTATTTTTTTTAATATAGTTGTTATTTTCTCCTTAACCTATATTCCAATGCACCTTTTTAATGCGGTTAATTATAAGTAAAAATTCTATAAATTATATATTAAAAAATAATTAAATAAATTTAATAAGATCATACTTAATTATATATATATTTATAATAATTGCGATAACATTGTATCAATAGACAAAAGTCAACACAAGACTATTATCTTTGGAGGGAGAGAATAACACTATGTATGTAGTAGGTGGATAGGGTGGCCCTTCAAGGGCTTACTAGCTAGTACTCTCTCTGTCCCATTTAAGATGTCTTGTTTCATTTCTGCACATAATCCAATGCACTTTTTCAATCGTTAATATCTCAAAATATATACAACAAAAAAATTATGTAAAATATATATTATAAAACTACACGATTATACGATTCTAACAAGATTCAACTCGACTATTTTTTTTCAAACATATACTTGAAATAATATTGAGTCAAAGTTAAACAATGAACAGTGCCAAAAAGTCAAACCAGACATCTTGCCTGGGACGGAGGGAGTATTAGTTACTACTACAAGGCTACTACATGCAGTCGTCTACTGCCATGGGAGTAGTATATATGCATACAGGCCCGTGCCTATTTGGAGGCAGAAGAGACAATGGTCTCAGGTCCACTAATTTTAGGGCCCATTTTTTTGAAAAAAAATTTAGTATATATATATATCATAGTCATAACGTGTTTTACGTACAGGCTTAATTTAGGGCCGGAGACAGATTTTTTAGCAAATACTACTAGTATTTAAATATCACATTGTTCGTTTTTTTTGTTATATTAATATTTGTTTATATTATAAGTAGTGTTGTCGTAAAATTGGGGCCCCTTCTAAAAAATCGACTCAGGCCCAAAAATTGTCAGGATCGGCCCTGTATGCATAGATAGATGGCCGGGTAGATATTTGTTAATTATTAGTAGTATATTGATTTGATGATGAATGAAGATGATCGATCATGATGCGAGGTGCATGCAGCTAGCAGTGTAGCTGTAAAATGGAGCTGAGCGAGAATGAAGGAGATGATATCCCGACAGGATGGAGTAGTAGGACAGGACAGTGCGGCAGCAGCTGATCAACAGATAGCGAGATGTCTGCTTCTTCAAATTTAAAAAAACCCCAAAGGGAAGAAGCTAATAAGCCATTACTACTACTGTTTCTATCTGTTTGATCGATATGATCATCATCCCATCCCATCCCTGCCCTGCCCTTAATTTGACGGGCTAGCTATATAGTACGTACGCGACCAAAACCAAATTGATTTAATTAACCTAGCTATATACTATACTATACATGCTAGCTAGCTTTGGATTCTTTTCTTACAACCTAAAAAGACATACAGTTGACAATGAATGTAGTGTAGGAAAGGGGGGATTGAGATGTTTCAATTGGATGAAGGTCTTACATAAATAAATACTTCCTATGTATGTGGTTCGGTATCGGTATGTAGACCCACCTGGTGGCCAATATCTCACACCCTCCTCATGTTACGCCACAAACGTACGCGCCTTAAATTCCCAACAAGGATCATGCATCGACAACTCTTATTAGCCTATTTGGATGTACCAACCTTTTCAATTAGTAATCATTATTCATTATTAAAAACAAATTAAATAAATAAAAAAAAGTGGGCAACTACTTGAGCTAGGGTCTAGGGATATATATCCATCATTTGATAGTAGTATCTTTCTAGCCTTATGATTCAGTGTGCTCAAAAAGAGTCCGGTGCCACAGTGCCCAGTCAGATACTGACAATTGACTTTTATGCCAGCCGTCAAAATTCCCTAACTTTTATACCCGAAAAGACCAAATCAACCCTGATTCGTGATCGTGATTCGTACACGAACCAGGTAAAAACCACGAACCATGGGAATAATTAATTAAAGAGCATTAATTTTGGATAAAATAAAGCTGGTTCTTGTAAGAACCACCCTGGTTCTTGTACGAACCAGGGTGGTTCTTGTAAGATCCACCCTGGTTCTTGTACGAACCGGGTGGTTCTTGTACGAACCAGGGTGGTCTTACAAGAACCAGCATCATTTTATCCTAATCGCACCCCTTAATTAATTAATCACTGGGTCGTATATAAACCACTTGGTTCGTACACAAACCAAGGACCTTTTTGTCTTTTTGGATATAAAAGTTAAGATATTTTGGCGGCTGGCATAAAAGATAATTGTCAGTATCTGACCGGGTACTGAACCCTATTTCTTCTGCTGAAGAAACCGATCTAAGATAAATTTGATTTTTCAAAAATATCCTTGTCAATCATTGCAACTATGATTATTTTTTGGTTCAATGAGCAAATGCAATGAATGATACTAATATATACTCACTCCGTTATTTTTTAGCTGTCTTTCTAGCAAATATTACACAAATCAAGAAACGTAATTATTACCACACAATCTTCCATTTCTACCCCTCACTTACCAAGAAATGTATTTGGAGTGGAGAGACTACTATTTTGGAACCGAGGGAGTATACTCATAGTTTATATTAATTCCTCCAATCCTTCTTATTGATCTCGTCTATCTTAATCACTCTATAACCAATAATTCATTTTAATATTGCTCCTGTTAGGACCCTTCTTATAGAAAATATTGTTCGTAGATAAAAATAAATACTCCCCCATTCCCGTTTAATATGTCCTGGTTGACTTTTTGTCACTGTTCATTGTTTAACTTTGACTCAATTTTATTACAAATATGTATTTGGAAAAAATAGTCGAGTTTGGTCTTGTTAGAATCGTATAATGATGTAGTTTTATAATATATATTTTACATAATTTTTCGTTATACATATTTTGAAATATTAACAATTAAAAAAGTGCATTGGATTGTGTACAGAAATCAAACAAGACATCTTAAATGTGACAGAAGGAGTAATAAATAATCTGAAATTTTCTGAACATTTTTAAATTAATACTTGAGGTACAACGATTGTTAAGTATCTCTGTAAAATACTTCTTTTTTGCATCTATAAAACTCAAACTCAACATAGTTTACTTTAACTTAAAAGGTTGCCAATTATTTGAGTTGCAATTTTATGTGTGTGTGTGTGTGTTGGGGAATAAAATCAAATAAATTAAAGTAGATATTTTTGATTTTTCTGAAGAAGCTAAGGCATAGAGAGAATTATATGAATGGAAAGTAGTGAAAGCATTGATACAATAGATTTGGAAGAAATTCATTAAAGTAAGGAGTAGGGCTGGAATTCATGGTAGCCAAGGAAAAGGTATTTTACTACTATATATGAATGATTCGGCCTAAACAACATGCCACACATATATCATCTTCCTACTTGCATTAAATTCATTTATATTTATATTCGGTGGGATCCCATCACGAGCTATGGAGTTACTATACATACAGGAAGCTCATTTTCCTTTACCTATTAGATGATGGCTCATCATCGGAAAAAATAATTTTCGCAGCCCTCACCCACACCCTAAAGATAGATTGCATTATTTGGGTAATGTTTTGAGCATTGAAAAGTGATATCTATGTACCTTAAAATAATGTTCGACGATGAGATTTGTGATGTAATGCTAACCATCATTTTTACTTGTGTGCTCATCATTTCTCATTTTAACACATCATTTTAATTACATTTATTTCACATAAAAATAAAATGATATATAGTATATGTGAAATGACTAGTAGCGAGTACACATCAGAGTATTGGCTAATATGGGATTATAATAAATAAAAAAAAAAAAGTATTTAAATAAATGAGATTAAATCAAACCATGCACATAGTGTTTATTAAATTTTAGATTAGAACCATTTGAAATAGGGCCTGTCCAGATTGGGCTCAAAGTTGCATTCGTTACTTTTCCACTTTCTTCATGGCGAAAATATATGCCCAACTTAAAAGTAGATGTGGTCATATATGAATAACCAGACATCAGACATCTGGCTATCCTTAAGGAATACTTCATCATAAGGAATGGATTTATCTGACATGGACTACTAAAATACTAGTACTACTATTATATCATAAGAATCAGGCCTGCGACATAACCCACCTTATAAGGAATTAAGGATTGGATTCCCGACACTCTCACTCACATCTCAACACCAATGCACCACCATATATGGTCCATGAATCATTATGTTATGATATGTTTGAATTATTATTATTAAATTTTACAGTTAAATATCTTTCTATTTATTTTAAATAAATTTATCGATATTAAATACATTAAATGTTTTTTATTTAGTTAAAACAAATTTATTATGTTAGCGCAGTTATTTACTACTATTACTTTGTACTTGTAGTCAGTGTCGGTCCTATACATGGGCTTGGGGCCGTTGCCTTTGGAGTTCAAAATTTGTCATTAATTTTTATATAATTATATATATATGTAAATTTTAATTATAACATAGTTCATTTTTCTGCAATTCCGACCCCCGAGTTCAAATTATGTAATTCATTTTTATATCATGTTATGAATTTTAGCTATAATAGAATATATTTTTTAATTATGATTTACATGGGGAATAAAGAGGAGGAGAAATATTATTGGCGGGCTTTTTTTTTTCAATATAAACTCATCTACTCTTTAATCTTAATAAAATATAGAAAAAAAAAAACTAATTTGGGCCCAATATATAAAGTTGTAACTAAAGTTGTAATAAATTACTCGAATTTCTAACAAACGGGCAAATTGGATAGTTTGTTTTTTACCCTACTAGAAGCGGTAAACGGAAGTGTAGTTCATATTATTTAAATCTTCGGTTCTCCAATAAGTCTTGCAAAAAGAAATGGTTGAGCTGATGGTTGATACTCTTTCCGTTTGGTTTACCGACTTATGCTATTAGCATTGTTGATACTGTTGAAAGATATTATTCTGCATCGAACTTTATTTTATATATTGTGAGAAGAAAAAAAAATTGTATATTAAAATTTGTCCCGCCCATAATAGTCTGCATCCGCCACTGTTTCTGCTTGTAGTACCACCCAAAAAGAATTGTTTATCATTGGTGGCCATATTTTCTTTAAGATATGAAATTGGCTAATTTAATCAGATCTTATAAAATTAAATTAATCCCATCTAGTTGAAGAAAATGGGTGCGGCTTCTGTGCAGCCACTGCACATGCAGTTGTGTTGCGGTATGGATTTTTTGTGATGTTTTTGGAGTGCGCAATTATTCTGTAATGTGTTACTATATTTGTGATGCGTATTTTTTTAATGTTTAAAAACTTTGTGATGAATAAAAATATTTTTGTGATGTATAAAATTCAAACATCACAAAATTAAGTGCTCACATCATAACTGCACCACTGCTTGGTGCATATGGTCAGCACAGTAATTCAACTGGAATAAAATTATTATCTGATAATATACCTTATTAAGAATTAATCATCCCACGTGAACATATGAGTATGTCTGTATGTGTAGTGTGTCCAAAGCTAAAATACTAACTCAACAAAGTGGATTTGGCTTATTAATTAATAGGATGGGATCGCCGATCCGTTTCCAAATGTATTTTAAGCTAATGCTGCAATCATACCTCCAACCCTTGTAAATACTAGTACTACGTATACGTTTGAAAGGAATATACTAGTAGTAGTATCGAAGGCTTTTGAACCGGAAGCAGTTAGGGTGCATACATCTTTAGGTGCAGACTTTTCATGTGATGTGTGCGCTTAAAATGGTGATGTTTGAACATAGAGATAAAGACATATATTGTTTGGATATATACAACACTTTTAGTGTCTCATCACATGAAATGACGTGTACATCACATGCAATACTTGAAAGCATCACAAAATATAAGTACACGAGTACTATGTAACCACCTTTAACGAACTCCTTGGACGTGATTTCCTTGCAAGTTTCTTTGTCGGGATTGTTGACGGACTCCATGTACGTGATTTCCTTCCAAGTTTCCGGCGTGGCTTCTTCGGTATTTTTTTCATCCGGCGGTCTGATGTATAAATTTATATATAATTTCGGTCATCAAACGGTTGTCGGATGACAACCGGATGGGTTTCGGAGATTTTCTTGGGGAAGATGACGGTTTTGGGTAGGTTTTAAAGGTGATAACAATGGTTATTAAATTCAAAACCCAATTTTCTAATATTATCGGTAACAACAGTTATCCAAATTTGCTCATCACATAATAATACCTATTCATCACATTAATATTATGTTATCATCACATTAAATAGGCTAGGCATCACATAAAACCACTGTCAACCGCCATAGATTTTTACACTATCTTGCTCCATCACATAAACAATATCTTGCTCCATATATGGGGTCTGTACCGTATCTTTACTGTTTTGAACCCATGAAAATCAACGGCAACTGAGAAACATTATTAGTACTACTACTACTATAATTGATTATTGAAATGGTAATTAAGAGTCTAATCTAGTGAGCTTTGGTAATGGGCTGCCAATCGCCAAATCCTTTGAAAATTAAAGGATTGATCAATCCCGACTTTTACTTGTAACACACTACTACTATTTGTCTATTTGTTTGATGCATTTCCACTTCCACAGTTGTTGCAAACTTGGTTCGCCATCGCGGGAACCGGTCGCGTCGCGGTCGTGGTAATTCCACATCGGTCTCGGTGTATCGTTGCGGTGTATCGAACAAATATCGGCTCATTGCATTTTATAGCAAAAAATATTTAAATGAAATATCGGTGAAATCTCGACGATATCTCGAATGTCTCGGCGTACCGGGCGATTTCTCGGCTATATTTCGGCGACATCGCAAAAGTGAGTTAAAAATTAAACCGGATATCGTTCTCGAAATGGAACCTGCCGTTCCGGTTACGACTCGCCGAGATCTCGGCTGTCTCGGCCGAGACGGCGAACCATGACTTGCGAATATACACACAGATTCATGCTTCAAACTTCAAAGTTGAAACCCACAAGCCATTCAATTCCTCAGACCAAAAAACACTATGAGGAAATCCTATCCCAGTATTCCCATTACATACATGGAAGATTGGAAGTAAACCACACTACATTAAATAATAATCCACCAGGGAAACCAAGAAGAAGAAGAAGAATCCAAACTTCAAAAAACACATTTAAAATACTATACACGCGACTTTTTTGGAGTCTCAAAATGCAAAGCAGAATCCCACCTTCAATTCTCCTTCTTCTTCTTCCCACTATGTATATAAGATCAAAACACACATTCAAATAAAAAATCATCATCATCATCAAACCATTCATTCATTCATTCAGCAAGAACAAGTGGGCAACTTCTTCATCTCGCTAACTTCAAAATCATTACTCGATATTGTCTCAATTTTCAAACCCTTGAGTAACCCCCCCGCTTCCCCAACATTCGGCTTCACTATATTGCTGCTGTCCAACGCTTTCTTCGACACCACGTTGTGGATTTCCTCCAAAAGCTTCAGGAACGCCGTCTCCACATTTTCACCACTCATCGCCGACGTTTCGAAGAAATACAGCCCCTGATTCTCCGCAAACTCCACCGCGTCTTCCGTTCGGACCGTCCGCTTCTCCTCCAGATCCGCCTTGTTCCCAATTAACATGATCACAATCGAATTGTCCGCGTGCGCCCGCAGCTCCTCTATCCATCTCGCCACGTGATCGAAGCTCTGCCGCCGAGTGATGTCGTACACCAACATTGCCCCCAAAGCGCCCCTGTAATAAGCGCTCGTCACCGCCCTGTACCTGTAATCACCCAAATATATGTAAAAAAAAGATCAAAACTTGACGAAAAACCTAGCCGGATCTTATCGAATTTTGTCCAATTGGATCGATTTTTGTTGATAGAACCCAGACCTCTCCTGGCCGGCGGTGTCCCAGATCTGAGCCTTGATGACTTTGGACTTGATGTCGACAGTTCTGGTCTGGAATTCGACTCCAATGGTGGATTTTGAGTCGAGACAAAACTCGTTCTTGGCAAACCGTGACAGAAGCTGTGTCTTCCCCACGGCGGAGTCGCCGATCACCACCACTTTGAAGACGTAGTCGATCTTGTTTTCCGGCTGGTGACCGCCCTCAATTCCGTTACCGTTCGCTTCTTGACTCATAGTCATGGGTTTGCTTGTTTTATTTTGTTTTTGGGATCGGAGAGAATTTTGTTCTTTTCTATTCAATATTTGAAACTCAAACTTGGACTCATTTGATTGATTGGAGCAAAGTGGGAAAAAAAAAGGCGGTTAAAGATAGTTCAACTTTTATTAGGCGGAAAACATGGTCACATACCCGACAAAGACAAATAGTACTCTTCTTGAGTAATTTCTGCTGTTCCTATTTCTTGATTTTTGTGAATACCCTGGATTGATGGTGAATGGGTGATGACGGAAAAAGTTGTTAGGAGTTCGTATTTCGACTACCAAACCAATTGTGCATTTAAGAATTTAGATAAGAAGAAACAAGTGGTTGGACTTTACCATTGTTAACAAAATGACATCTTTTTTTCTTTGTTTGTTGAGGGGAGAAGTTTTACCAGAAAAAAGACGAGAGGAGTAATTGAGGCAAAATCCGAGAAGTAAGTGCAATGATGCAAGCATGATGTTGGAAAGGGAAATCCAGCCTAATCCTTATCATTCCTTGGTTTTAAAATTATTGTTTAGGACTCAAGTCCCTGTTTATGATCTTTTTTAAAGCATCTACTACGGTTGTTGAGTAGAGACTTGAGATGTGAGGTGTCTGTTGCTGATGCTGTTCAGATATACCATATTCTTCTGCATTGGGATTAGCCACTGCAGTTTATATAGTAATTTAATTAGTATTTAGTTATAGTAGTAGTACTAAATAAAGAAATTAGTTAGAGTAGAGATACGATTTCCCATTCTTTACTTGCAACGATTTGGGGGTTGGGTAGACGATTGAATGGAATCGTGTCCTAGGGTTTGTTAATTCACATTGATACCTGGGACCCTGTTGGATCATGCTTCCCTGCCCACACTTTTTCTTTTTCTTTTTTATATTAGTATATCGATTAGGTGCTCAATTTTAATAGAGTACTACTTTATATAGATGTAAGTATCAAATATTGTAGAATTTTTATAATGTGTATAGGTCATTCAATTAAAAAAAGAAAAGAAATTATGATTACACCACAATTATTCATTCTAACAAATTCTTTATCAAATCTCTGTTGTGTTGTAACAACAATCCCCAAATTCAACAAAACTTTCGTTATTTTTTCGGAGGAAAAATTGCCAAACATGTCCCTTTAGTATCCTTTTTAACCCGATTCGTCCCTCACAATTTTTTAACCCCTTTTAGTCCACTCCATTTCTTAATCTAGACCAATGTAGTCCTAATTTTCTTAATGACTTTAAATTAACTTATTTGGCATTAGATAATCTTCAAAATGGGCCTTGTGCCTTGTTGGACGAGAGGTATGTGTGAGGTCAAAGTCCACATAAGAAATTGAAATCCTCCTCCCACACCACCTCTTTCTCGCCCATCTTCCCCGTCCTCTCCTCATCCATCCACAGAGCACCAATCTGGCCTCCTCATCTCTCTCCTTCCCCCGACACCGACGCCCCTTCACCACGCCAATATGTGTTCCGCTCCCATCACTCACACCTTCCCCCTCCACCAACCCCTCCGCCATATACTCCTCTACCGCCCCCTGACTGCATCATCGCCGAGACCTTCCACCGCGGGCCTCTGTCCTCATTGATTCCCTCGCAATCCCCAAAATCATCTTCGAGACCAATTCCTGTTTCGTCCGCTGCTGCGAAAACCACACCATCAATTACCACTCTTCTCATACTCGTGTCGATTCCGATTCCCAATATTTGCTTCTTTTGGGTCTCGGCCTCTTAGCACGTTTCATTCAATTGTACTCCATTCGAAGATTCCTAAGAGCGTGTTCTTTCATTTTTTGGATACCAGTCACGAAACCCTAGTGCAATCTCCTTTCCCCAAATTGAAGTTTAAGGCTATTACTTTTGACCCTGAAATAGTGTGGGGATTAATTCTGAGTTCTGTTAGGCAGGCGCTTGAACAACCATTGAATTACGCTCAAAATTATCTAGCAGTTCTCCTGGAAGGTGAATTACTTGGATTAGATCTGGTGGTGGTGGATGATATATCAAATCTTTGGAGCATCAGTTTAGGTCGGAAAACAATCGGCGTCGGAGTACTACCTCGCTAACTTCATGAAGTATTTTGGCAAATTTCTGGAACAATTTCAGATTCGAAGGTGCAGTGCTTTGATTAAAAAACCTTGGTATTGAATATAAATTATAGTATTTTATTTTATTAATATTAGTTTTTAATTATCAGTGGAGAGCCTTATTTCTTGCGCCTTTTGTCAACAAAAATATACTCAGTAGGAGATTCTTGACTCATAATAATACGATTTATTGTGCAAAACTCTTCATTGATTTTTTTTCAAATTTCTAGTGAACTTGTATCTCTAGAGGATGAATTTTAAAATATTATGTGGATTGGGTGGGAATTGAGCTTGGTGCACTAAAGTGTGGGTGTCGCATTCGTCCAACCTTCACTGGAGTTGAGGAGTTCATCCCCCTCTTGGTTGCCATGAGATGTCTTTAGTTTGGCACTTTTTCTTTCAGTTTTCGTTTTCAGGGAGAAAGTGGATAAAACTTAAGTTTTTGGTATATAACTTGGCTGAAGAATTCAAAATAAGCTGATGAGTTCGATTTTTTTGACTTTCAATGCCACAGTGGACTAATTTTGAGATTATGTCTTGCCACGTCAGCTAATTAGTTTTTATTAGTGAATTTAGGACTATTTTGGTTCGGATTAACAATTGGAGTGGACTAAAAAGGGCCAAAATTTTGGATAGGACGAATTTGAAAGAATTGAAAAGAAAAAGGACATTTTTGGCAATTACTCCTTTTTTCGGACACCACCTAAACCAATTTAGATATGTAAATGACATGATATGATCCGTATTTTCGTAGCCAGGGTAAAAGTTAATATGTAGTTACCTTAGGAGCATTAATATGGTTGAGAAAAGGGAAAAAGTAATCATTAGGATTTACGAGGGAAATGAGTAAGCAAATACTGATGTGGTGGTGCCCGTGGCAACAGCCGACAATAGCCACGCATTAATTGCATATTAATTTCGTTAAAGGGTTAAATGTTAAAAAGGGCCATAACAAGGAGGCTATTCCGCTTTTAGGCCATAACAAGTTGCAATTATGAAAACAGGCCATAACAAACACAGTTTTGTAAAATTTAGGCCATATGACCAATTTGAAATTAATAAAGGAATCCAACAACTTTTCCTTTATTTCATTCATACCCCAAGGAAGTTTGACTTTATTTACTTTAGTCCTTTCTCAATATACTTAATTTTTCATTATATAAATGACACCCAATGCGCTTGAAAATTGGTATCAGAGCCTAGGTTTTATTGAAGAACATATTAATTATATTATTTATAATATTTTATTTCTTAATGGAGAAGATTTAATTATTTAATGGATTCAATTAATTTGAAACCCACAAGTTATTTCCAAATTTTGGAAATAAAAAATAGAAAATTCCAAAGGAATTTCTTGAACTTGTCCCATGGACAAGATATTATCAAAATCAGTTTCTTTCCTAAAAATGAGAGGAACGGACTGGAAAGAAATTGATCCGGATAGCTCTAAGTTATCAAAAGACTTAAGAGAAATCCAAAAGACGATTCAAGATTTTGGTAACCGGGTATTAATTATACCTGGGAAAATAGATAACTTGAATCAGACAACAGATGAGATCTTGAAAGTATTTCAAGATCTAAAGAAAGAAATTTTGAATCTGAAATTTGACATTTCGGATATCAAGAAAAGGCAGAAGGATATTCCTGGATCTTCCAAGAATAACCAAGCCAATATTAGAGATGCATTCGGACCAGTACAAGCTTTACATCAAAAGGGTAAAGCAACTATGGTTCCAAAGCAGAAATCACAAGAAGAGCTTATGATCGATCTCCTGAAAACAGTCGAATGAGTGTTTCCAGGGCAGATCTATCAGATCTACAAGAATTAGCAGAATCATTTTCCCAACTTGGGATTATGGATCTGGTTAATGTAAAACCCAATGAAGTCCTTCAATTGGGTTATACGGAAGGATCAGGATCCAACGTGACCCACGATGGACCGCCTGATGTTCCAATGAGAGAGAGTACAGACTTCTACATGAACAGGTATCTTGAGGTGCATCTCAATGCAAGACGAAACCCAGGACGGAACCCAAGTAGAGCACCAGAATCCACACCGTGGGCCAAGACGATGTTACAACCATTAAATCCATATGGCATAACACTAAACCTCGACGTTATCGACTTCCGAAACATCGAAGACCTGATCGATGAATGGGTAGCTTCAATGAAGATTGCAGCAACTACCCTGGAACTCGATAAAGAAAACTTTGTCAGATTAATAGAGCTGAGTCTCGAAGGATCGGCAAAGCTGGGCTGGAAAAACTCCACGACTGCTTTAAAAGAGCAAATACTCGAGGGAGAATTCAAAAGCACAATCTGTGAAAGATTTGGCCTCTTATTCAAAACCCATTTTGTAGGAGATGGGTATTTTGAAGAACAGAGAACCGAAAAAATCAAGGTCTATACCCAAGCATTATTGGGTATGGAGTTAAGAAGTATTTGCGCAGTAGACGAATACATCTACTGGTTTCGTAAATACTATTTTCGGAGCGAAATGACAGCTGAAGTAGCATGTCCCATGTTCTTTGCAAAGATCTGCAGCCCATGGAGAGAAATGTTGATCCAATCGTACACAGTACCTTCTGGTACAGTGGACTCAATAGCTCGAAGAATGTCCTTCTTAAAGGATAAACTCAGAGAATGGTGTCAACAGGCAGCAGCCCAAAAGAACATCAAGTGACTAAGAGGTAAAATAAAAAGAACTCCTCTTTGCTGTGAAAATAACGATTTTCCAACAATTATAGGAGAATCAGGAGAAAAGAGGAAAAAGAAGAAGAGTCGGGGCTCATACAGTAGGAGTTTCAGAAGACCTCCATTCCGAAGAAGAAGAGCATGGTGGTCCAAGAGCAAGGCCAGATCATACAAAACTGGACAAAGAACGGGAACGGCGAAGAGTTCATCCCAAGGTTCAACTAGCTCAGCAGCAAGGAGCACGGGGAGAACGACGTCCAAGAGAACATTCAGACGAGCCCATACCCGAGCCAACGAAAGTTTCAAGGACTGCAACTGTTGGAAGTGTGGAGCCAGAGGTCATATCTCACCCGATTGCCCTCAGAATCGTGAGGTACGAATGTACGAAGCCACGGAAGATATCGTGGAAGCAGTCTACCACGGAAAGCTGGTACCAGTCTATCAGTTTGAGGACATCCCCTCGGATGAAAGCATCTACGAGGAAGAATTAAGAAGTGACTCGGACTCATATTCAGATGGATCTTCAACCGAGTCTGACTGAAGAAGACAGGATTCAGACCACTGAAAACCTGTCTGGATTCTTTTCAAGGATGACGATCTCGAATCGAACCATGGAAAGAATAATGCGACAAGATTCCAACCTCAGCCCATATGACGGATTCAGAATTGGCGGGATTGGACGAGTTCTTAACCAGATGGGACTCAACCAGAGAAGACATAACATCATCTACAAGGTAAGTGCAGGTGAGTTTGCAATTCCTATGGAACTTACTTGTAATGTTATGGATATGCAATTAATTCCTAAAGAAGAAATTCTTGAGGAATTAAGCAGAATGAAGGAGGAAATCGCCATTACTATGAAATGGATCCACATAGGAGCCATTGAAGTAGTAATTAAGGCAACCTTCAAAGAAGGCATTGATTCTGAATTGCATCTATCAGTCACTGATAGAAGAATCAATAACCTTAGAGATGGTCTTCTTGGAACTATGGTGGGAAATTTATATGCTGGGAAATTAATGTTTGACATACATCCCAGAATTTCCTATAACTTAGCTGACCAAGATTTTAGTAGAGTTCTAACCCTTCATCAGGATTTTAAAAGAAAAGATCTGATGAAAGAAGGGAACAGACCATATTCTATAACTTATAGAATCTCTTATGCACTTTCCAATAGTCATCATTCTGACTTATTTCTCAGGAAAGAATATATAAAAATTCCTAGAATTTTCAAAGAATTTGCTAAAGTCATGACTCCAAATCCTACCCAAATTCCAAGGTTAGGAGGAGTAGACATACAAATAAGAGATCATCCAATTCTAGACAGATCAACGAGTGCTAGAATTGAGTACGCAAGCCGTATGTCTTTTTCGGAAGACAGAATTATGGCATATAAAGGGAAGGAGTTCATCAAAGATCTAACTCCTCAATCCATTGGGGTAGATAATATAAAGATAAAATGCCCTGAAGGATGGAAAGAAATACGAGTAATATTCGACATCACTGAAAAGATTAACCGTTTTCCATGTGATGACTTATACTACTTGCAGCAGCCATCAATTGGAACCTATGAAGGAACAATTGAAATTGCAGGACACGAGATCAGAGTCTTAGGCACCGCCGGAAAAGACAATGGGGTTATGATTTTGGGATTAAGTTTTCTCGAAAATCATAAACCATGGGTAAGAAAGGATAATGGTATAGAATTTAATCTGAAGGGTCACACCATCAGAATTAAATGACAAGTCCATTCTCCATTTATATCTCAGTAGGGATAATATATGAAGAATATAAGTCAGAATATTTCGCAGCTTATATTGATTCAGGATCAGGTATTTGCACGGCAAAACCAGGAGTTTTCCCTAGCGAAGCTATGGAATCATTACCCATTATTGCAGGAAGAGATTTTTCCCAAAAAATCTTAGTACTAAATAAGGGTATTCGACAAGCCAATATCATGATTGGAGGAGCATTTGGTACACCTTGGTATAAGGTAAAAACGCCTCCTATTTACTTTCATGACACAGGAGCGGATATTTTGTTAGGAAACAATTTTATACAATCCTTTACAAAATATGTTCAAGATAACAAAAGAAATTTGTTAATATTTACCACAAGTTGTGGAAATGAGATACAGGTGTTGCGCAGGGAAAAGGCATTCAACAGGTTAATGCCTATATTATTTCGCAGCAAACGTGGTGATAATGATGCCAAACTAACCCATCCAAAAATGCAGGATAAAAGAAAGTTTGGTAAGGCTTTGTTGTCTTTTAGACAGCAAGGATTTGATGAAGCTTCTATTGAGGAAAGTATAAACCTCAAAGAAGCAATGCAGGAAATGAAGTCATTAAATATAACTTCACTAGACATTGATGGGGAAACTAAATTGTCCCTCGAAAATGTCAAAAGACTTATCCAGAGAAACTTTAACGAGGATCCTCTGGCATGGTGGGATAAAAACAAGATCGAAGCCACTCTACAGGTAAAAGAACAATATAAATATGAGTATGTTCGATACAAACCCATCTTAATGAATATGCAGGATAAGAAAGATATGCAGCAAATTATCAAGGAGCATATTGATCTTAAACTCATCGAGCCTGGAGTCTCAGCTTATAGTAGCCCTGGATTCTTGGTAAGAAACCACGGTGAAATAAAGAGAGGTAAACCCAGGTTGGTAATAAACTATCAAGGTATTAACAAAATAATACAGTTTGATGGTTATTACATTCCGAGTAGAGAACACTTAATTGATTGCATCAAAGGTGCTAAAGTGTTTTCTAAATTTGATTGCAAATCTGGTTTCTATCAGATTAAGATGGAGAATGAGTCGAAGAAATTCACAGCATTCTCCACCCCACAAGGGCAATATATTTGGAATGTTATGCCAATAGGGCTTTCTAATGCCCCTCAGATATTCCAAAGAAAGATGGATAATCTATTTAAGGATTATCTAGAGTTTATGTTCGTCTACATAGATGACATTCTGATTGCATCTCGAAATATTAAAGAGCATATTAAACATCTTGAAATATTTTCTGATGCATGTCACAGGGAAGGTCTAGTTCTCTCTGAGAAAAAGGCCACTATCGCTGCTAACAAAATTGAATTCTTAGGAGTTCAAATTGATGAAGCAGGAATAGAGTTACAGGAACACATTGTGGAGAAAATCCGCAATTTTCCTGATATATTAAAAGACAAGAAACAACTTCAGAGTTTCTTAGGACTTGTAAATTTTGCGGGTATGTTTATTAAAGACCTTGCAAAATATAGAAAGGATTTTAGACCACTCCTGAAAGAGACTGAAAGCTCTAGATGGAAATGGGAAGAAATCCATACCAAGAGAATTCGTGAACTAAAGCAAGTCTGTAATAGCTTGCCAAAACTCGCGATACCTCAGGATGAGGATGAGCTGGTAGTCTACACAGACGCCAATGATTTTCGATGGGCAGGAGTGCTCATGAGAAAAACAACTACGGGTCAAGAACCTTGTAGATACACAGGAGGGTTGTTCACTGAACAACAAGCCAAACTTTGGCATATTAACGAGAAGGAATTCTTTGCAGTATGGAAAACATTTAAAAAATGGCCTTTATTCTTACTTGCAAAGAAATTTGTATTAAAAGTTGATAATACTAATGTTAGGGCTTTTTTAAAAAATAAACTTGAATAAAAAATTGAAAAAGCTCGTATTATCAGATGGCAAGCTGAATGTCAATAGTATACTTATGATATTGATGTTATAAAATCTCATGAAAATGTTCTTGCAGATTTCTTGACGAGAGATGGAAGCATTTGAAGCTGATTCCATCATTACGAGATTCAGGCACCTCAGAGAAAACCTAGAGGAGCTATCAAAGCATTTTGGACAGCTCGAGATCAATGCACGAGCAGCTGGCCAAATACAACAGAGCGATGTGGACATGGTCCGCAACAATATACGAACCTCCCATATAGCAATGACAGCACTATGGGAAACAGTATTAGAGCCAATCAGGAAAGCGTCAGCTTCCCTGGTAAACAAAGAGAAATGTGCCCAAAAAGCTAAAGTGGTCACATATGAAGAAGCAGATTCAAGCACTGCTTCAAAGGAACCATTGTCGGATACCGACAAAAATGTTGAGCAAGAGGAAAGTCACATTTCCGAAAGCTCAAGTCAACCCACTGCCTCTGGGGTGAAAGAGGAAGAAATTAACCTTAGGCCAATGACAGGCACCTCTAAGGTTAATTCAGATGAGAAGGTCCTATCTACTGCCTGGCTGGACTACCAAGGAAAATGGGAACAACTGGTTTCCAAAAAGGGAATTAACCCTAGCAAAACAGTAATCGAGACATCCGGGAGATACAACAGGGTATGGATGCTCGAAGGATCGAAACCAGAAGAAGTTCGGAAGTGGTATGACTTTGGAGCATTAGCATCTGTTCATACTACATCACCAGGGTTTCCGGAAATCGAAAAACTTCCGGGATGGATAAGTAGTGCGGTGCACGAATCATGGCAGAACAACCCGCACCTGCAAAGAGGAGATATTCTGGAGCTTAAGTTCATTTCAGCGGCACCAGAGATAGTCGGAAAATGTTCTTATCCGGTCTTTCAATTTATTAAATTACAGAGACCTGATATGATTGCCTTCAACAGAGTTAAGTCTATGGATGAGAAGGCACCATTAGTATCTTCAATCAGCGAAGATGAAATCTCCACCCGACGAGCATGGGGATTCTGGGTCTGTCTCACCGAGATGGAAAAGGTTAAATATCCGTTTAAAATATTCTCAAACAATTTAAATGGATCGTTCCTGGTTAATTCTTTAACAGGGAAAAGCACAGAGTTTGCGGAAACCTCATTTGAGAAGAAGAGGTTACTCATCTGGGAAAACAAGTTGCCAGCAACCGAGTCTACCAGAAAAAAGGCATGCAATATGATGCATGTTGGCCAATGGGATAACCACATATGCCCATATTGTGCAGAACAGGAGAAACCCCTATTCGGCACAAAGATCCGGGTAACCCAGAAAAAATCCGGACCCGAACAGGACAAAGGGAAGAAACGTCCAAAAAACTTTCACAAGCCAAAGTAAGATTAGCTGGATGTAAAAGAAAAAGAGGTGTCGGCAACACTCATAATTAAAAGCCGACAAAGAAGGGCAGAGTGGCTGGCAGAAAGTGGCCGACAAGAGAAGGTGGAAAGTTGACAAAAGCCACCTAACGCAATAATTCAAAAAAGGACAATAATGTAGCCGGTGGAAATTAAGGCCAAGTGACGAACGCAGTGACGTCACAAGGATTTAGAGGAAGATTGGAATCCGGGGCTGAAGTCCGCGGGCGCCTATAAATAAAGGAGTTTGAAGCAGATGGAGGGCATCGAAAATTCCTCCCAACTCTTCGAAGTATTTGTAATATTTCTCTTTCTGCATATTTCCTTTCAAGTCTGTAAAAGTATGGGGTATTCCCCCAAGAGTCTTGTATCCTCCATGAGGAACTAAGTGTCTGTCTTCTCCGTTAGGGGAAATTATGTTTAAATAATATTTTTAATATTTCTTCAGTAAAATCCAGGCTTCCAAATATCCCAAATATCCCGATAATATAATTAAAACCCTTTATTCATATCTTGATACGTCCTAAGGTAGGAAACGAAATAGGACTGTGCTGTTTGTTGCTGAAGGAGCCAAGAATCGGTGAACCATCGGTCGCGGCTGCGTGGTTGGAGGAAGTCCGTAAAATCCCGGAGCTTAGGAAACCCGGCAGCAAGGCGGTCAAAGCCAAGGTATGAAGTTTAGTGCTTAATTTAATTATCGGAAGCATGATGGGCGGTTATTGGATTAAATTTAATGAAAAATCTAAAGTTTGGGGTCAAAGTGTAAAAGGGCAAAAGTTGATAAGTCAACTGATGGGGTCAAAATATAATAAAGGAAAGTAGGTGGGCTCAATTATTATTTTAAAAAGTCTAAATGGCCCAAAATTGAACAAAAGTGGTTTGTTATGGCCTAAAATCATAACTCAAACTTGTTATGGCTCAAAAGTGGAAATGACTACTTGTTATGGCCTAAATTAACTATTAACTCTTCGTTAAATTGACAGCATTCGAAAAAATTACAAATGATTCCATAAAGTTAATAAAATTTAACGGGAATGGTTTGGGTGCAGGCAATAGCATCTGCTGTCACCTGCTGTGGTGATGCTAGAGACCCCAAAAAATGATGTGTTAAAATAGTAAATGATAAGCGCATAAGAAAAAAATGATGGATAATATCACATCACATATGCTATCGTAAACATCACTTCAAAGGCATATAGACGTCACTTTTTTAATGCTCGGACATCACTCCAAACAATATAATTTATTATTTTTAACTGAATATTGTGCATGACTATTACCAACATCATTTATGAATGACTACTCATCATTCTGTAAGTACAGGCCATTTGTATGCTTGTACACAAACCGGATTGAAACTTAACGCTAAAATTAAAATTTGACCATTTTAAATAAATGAATTATGCTTAAGGCTTTGTTTGACAAAAAAAACTATAGCGTTTAACATTTAGCTTTTAAAATATTTATTAAAAGTAACTTAAAATCTTAAATATAGTAAATATTATTTTCAGTAATCGTCAAATTTTCACTTCTAAACACTATACGTTCAAAGCTCGTCTCCCCAAACGTTTAATTTTTCACACTCCAAACTCTAATTTCCAAATTCTAAATTCTTATTATTTCTCAAACATAATACAGAACAATAATCTATACTGCTATGATACATATTTTTGTTGTACTATTAAGTTATCATTAATTCTTTTTATAAAAAATACATATTATGATGAGTGTTTTTAATTAAATTAGTGATATTAGCGTCTTAATACATTTTATTATTTTAAATATATATTTATAATTTTAATTTTAATAATTAACATATTGAATTAATAGTGGTAAATATATAGTATATGAACTTTGGGTGATAATTTAATTCCGTGAATTTCTTATTTATATTTTCTTTGCATAAAAGAATTTCAAAAATTATTTTTGATCCAATAAAATATGAGGATACCAATTATTTACCAAAAAAATTCGAATTTATAATTGGTATGTATTATGATTGATGATAGTGGATTGTTGTACATAGAGTTTTTTTTTTAAAAAAAAAAAAAAAAATTGTTCTCCTGTCATTTTGAAATAACGATGATAAAAATTATATTTTATTAAATTTTTTTTAAAAATAATATCGTGTTGAGTTACTGTTTGTATTAGCCAACATACAATATTTTCAGCCATACACCTTCTTGACCTGTCCGAAGTGTGCATCATACTATATGCTTAATTTTCAGCTCCAAGACTATATTTTCCAAGTCATTGCCAAAGTAAAAAACGAAGACTTATGTTCGATTGAGATCCAAGTCAACATATATTATACTTCATTATATGATTTACTTCAATTAAATTAATTGTTGGTCTTTACCATTCATTTACTGTTATAAATTAATAAATGAACCCTCAAGGGCCATCGTTCCAGCTGTTTTTGAGATGCATGCGATGTTTTTCCATAACATTTTCGCCTCTCTCTTTCTTTTAATTAAAGTTTCGATCGGACTGTGTAGAAATTCATGGATGGGAGGCTCACACCTAAAACCAATTGGTAATAGGTAGAGTTGTTCCCAATCCATATAAGGTAGTAAAGGGGAACCATTATAACCGATGTGGGATACCCAACACCATCCCCACGAGATGATATCATCTCGAAATCAAATTCAAATTCAAATTCAGGATCAAATATACCCAACCTGGGCAACCATAGCTCTGATACCATGTAGAAATTCATGGATGGGAGGCTCACACCTAAAACCAATTGGTAATAGGTAGAGTTGCTCCCAATCCATATATAAGATAGTAAAGGGAACCATTATAACCGATGTGGGATACCCAACATAGTGTAGACCTCTCTGAATTCATTACTCCCTCCGTCCCACTCCAAGTGTCTTGTTACTGTTGGGCACAAGAATTAAGGTAGAGTTGGTTTGTGAGTATATGGTGGGGTCTACATAGTTGTTGGAGGGGAAAATTATTTCTATTTATAGAAAGAAGACATTTGTAATGGGACATCCAAAAATAGTAAGTAGGACATTTGGAATGGGACGGAGGGAGTATTATTTATTACACATTTGGTCTGGTCTTCTCTATCTACTTGAATCATGAATCATGCCTTTACATTCTTCGGATGCTTTTATTTGGGCAAGTCTTATCTTTGTTTGTTTTTTTTTTAAATAATAATAATAATAAAATTTAAAAAAAAAAAAAAAAAAAAAAAACTGAAAGGCATTAGTTACCAACTATCAAAGCAATTCGATCTCAGAATTCTATTTAGGCATGTCTTATACTGCAAAAAAGTTGAATGATCATTTAATTTAATTAGAAAAAGAAATGTATTACTATGATTTGCCAAAAAATTCAGGCTTCAGCACTCAATAGTAGTCTTCAAATGAATTACTATAATATAAGTATAATATAATAATATGTACTCCTGTAGTCCGTGTGAGTGCGAAATTAGAAGTCAACCAAGTCAAATTAAACATGTGAGTTTGACTTTGACTCGTAATTCATTTTCAATTAGCATTATTAAATTAATTAAGGCCTACTCAGTTCTCATCAATAAATTATAATCATGACGGGCTATTTCTTAAGAGAGAACCAAAATGAGACAACAGTATATGAATACACATGAAATATAAATTTTATTCGTCAAAAATAGATGGGCAATTTTCAAACTGGCATTCGATATAAAAAAAAGTAATTTAAGAAAGAAAAAAAAAAAAAGAAGTAATGAGTTGACCTTGATGGAAATGACTTTGGAGATTAATTAACTGTGTGTCAAAAATATGTGTTGACTCCAAGTGTTCTAGGCCTTATGTTCATTTCTTCTGTAATTAGAAAGGAAAATATATGAATAATATTGTTGGGGGCATACGAATTGATGGGCCGCGAAGAGCTATTGGGCCATAAGATATGGGCCAGAAGAGAGAGTTCCAGAGGAAGATAGGAAGATGGGCTTAAGATCAGTAAGGCCGATAGTCCATAGTAAAAGTCGAAGGAAGGGAACCGAGACTGATAGAGATTTCGGCCGAAATAGGAGGGGAACAGCCGAAACCAAAACAACCGAAATGAAGAAAGAGAGAATTCGGCTCAGAAGGATCGGCCGGAGAGCGGTTACTCCAGCTCCGGCTATAAATAGGGGTCGACACACACAAAATCAGAGAGATCAATCCAACCCCCAAATTCCTTTTATCAAGTTTAATTCCTTGTTATCTTTACTGCTTTCTTTACAGCTTTCCTTTACAGCTTTCCTTAGAACCTAGCTTAGTTTGTAGCGGTTACCTTTTCCAAATCCACCGTTGTTTCTTAGCAACTGGTAGTTTGGTTCCTTGTTCTTGGTGAATTCTGCCGTTGTTTCTTAACAACAGGTAGATTCTCCATTGTATTTTGTTGTCTTTGATCAATTCAAAAAAGATTCAGTCAATTGTGGGCGCATTATTGTTAATCCGGACCCGTAATCGGTTTGATCCTTTTCCGATAGCCTCCCTTGAGGAGAAAAAGGTCCTTGGCTCAACCCAAGCCAAACAGTGGCACGCCCAGTGGGACTCAAAATGACGTTTGAGACGCAAGCAACTCCAGCAGTTAACACGGCGGCAAGGACTGATTTGCCGCCGATCCAGGAAGAGCGCACTGCAGACGGAGAATTCCCCCCCGGATTCCCCGGACCTTCAAGCTTCCACCACCAAGAGTTCTCAAATGACGATTTAACCCCGCGGTTCCGTGATCAAGTCCAATTTATGGTAGAAGCGGCGGTTACCAATTCGGTCCGGCAAATAGAAGGCAACATCCTGGCAGCAATGCCAGCGTTACTTAGAGCCGAATTGGCAAGGAGTACGTATCCGATGGGAACGCAGCAAGCACAGATGGCACAGAATCAGCCACCTGCGATGCAAACTCCCATAATTTCCAGCAGCAGGCCTACCGGCCGCTTGGAGGGCAAGGACCACGTCCTTTTGCTCCTCCACCATTGAGATTTGATCACCAACAGAATCAACCGCATCAACCGGCAGTGCAACCGCCTACTCCAGTGGTACAACAGCAATATGTGCCGCAACAACCAAATCCGCCACAGTTGGTTGATAGAGAGCTTATTGCTGAGATTATTCGCACACAGTTTGGGAATCTCATCGGCCAGGAGAATCGGCCGATGTACCGGAAGCCTTATCCGGATTATATTGAAGAGCAATATCCACTGCCTAGAGGAGTGAAGGTTCCCGATTTCAACACATTTTCAGGGGAAGTCGGTCGATCTACGATCGAACATATTGGTCGATTTACGGCTCAATGCACCAGGATCGCTCAAAACGACTTTCATAAGCTAATATTGTTTAGTTTATCGCTCACGGGCCCAGCATTCGAATGGTACATTAATTTGCCAGCAGGATCGGTCAATACTTGGGTCCGAAATGGAGCGGTTATTTCATGACCGATTTTATAATACTAGTCCGGAAATATCGGTTGTTGACCTTACGTCAACTAAACAGAAGGCGACAGAATCGGTTACTGAGTTCATCGAGAGATTTTATGCAGTAAAGGCTCAACTGAAGACAATGCTACCGGAACATGAGTATATTCAAATCTTGAAGCAGAATTTGAAGTTTGCCATCAAAGATAGGTTGATGGTTACTAGACCAAGAACTGTAGCCGAACTCACGGCCGAAGCTATAAGGATAGAAACTTATTTAGCAGAACAAGCGGCTTTCAAGTCAAGCCGAAGTCAGAGTGGAAGATCGCAACCTATCCAATCAGCTGCTTCTTTCGCAGAGTCTTTGGATAGATGCGAAATTAAAGAAGAATACAACGTAGATGGCGTTCCTGCCTTAGCCGAAATAGCAAGAGCTGAATTAGTAATCAAAAAACCGATGACTTGTCCAGCTCTTCGGCCAGTCAGAGGCAAGGAAAAAGAAGGAGAGGCCAGAGATGAGTCTCAAAGGTTTTATTCGTTTGATTTATCTCAGATGGACGAGATATTTGATTATTGCCAGAAAAATGGGCTATTGGAGTTTAAAGCGAATCATCCGCAGCCTACCAAGGAGCAATTGGAAGCAGGGTGGTGTAGATTCCACGGATCAGCCACTCACTCTACAGCAGTTTGTGGACACCTCAGAAAGCTGATCCAAAAGCATGTAGATGATGGGAAATTGAAGTTCCCGGATAGACTCATGGCAATAGATAAGAATCCATTTCCTGCTGCGAACATGGTAATGGTACATCCTGATCAAAATAGATCTGTACACGATCGATTGGGAGACCGACCATCGTCCAGTAAAAGTTCTGTGCACGATAGGCTTGGGAGTCAGCCATCGGCTCAGAAGAAGACAGGAGTATGGAAAAGGTTAGGATCATCACAGAAGGGGAAGGAGAAGGAAAAGACTTCGGATGTGTTCGACCGGTTGGGAGGTTATGAGATTAAGGAATGGATTAAGCAATCGGACAAATATTCAGAAGGGGAAGTCAAGCACGTAAGTGAAAGGCCAACCTTAAAGATCATAACCAACGGTTGGGATTCTGAGATGAAGCTAACAGCTGATAAAAGAAATGGGAAGACAGTAATCCAGATTACTGTCCCTGAAGAAGCTGTTTCCCCAAAAATGAAGAGGTTCAGAAGGCCACCAGCAAATACTCAGGTGGGCCAATGGGTGCAAAATTCCCCGAAGGCGAGGCATTTCGACCAACACCGATTTGAAAATGCAGCCTGGAGGGCAGAAGACAAGAAGGTCCCAAAGGGGAAGGGATCCTATCGGACTTACAAACGAAGAATGCAACGGCTTAAAGCAGCTGCTGCATATGAAGAAGAGGAGTATGAGACGATGCACATGGAAGGAGACTTTCCAGATGACTGTTCTTCGAACGAAGGAAGAATTCTGGATAAATTATTTTCGGCTAGGATGAAGACAGCTGAAGGGAAGAAAGAGAAGCAGCCGAAAGAAGAACGAGATCGAATGAAAAACAATACCGAATTTCGGCCGAAAACAGCTCAGATAAAGGCTGAAAGTGAGCAGTCGAAATCGAAAGAAGAATGGAAGCCTAGACCAGTCCGAAACAGGGAATGGAAACCAAAGACAACTATTATCCCGAATAGCGATTCACTCCCTATTGGGCAGTTTAAGTTCGACTTTGGATCTAGCGCGAATATGGTGACGGTAACCACAGAAGAAAATGAGGAATACTGGTCGGATTCTGAACCAGCTGTGGTTTTCTGTCAGAATGAAGGGGAATACTATGGTGAGGAAGAACCTATAGTGGATTTTTGTTTCGATAAACTTGAGGTATTTCGGCCGGAAGCCGAAATAGAGAAATCAATTGAAGAAGGATATAAAGCATTTGTTCCAGAAGCTCAACCAGGCACGATTTTGCCTCCGACTGCGAAAATGTCTCAGCATGTGAGGCCTTTATACGTCAGAGGTTGGGTTAATGGGAGACCACTCAGAAGAATGTTTATCGACGGTGGAGCCACTGTTAATATCATGCCGTTATCCACATTGACAAAGATAGGCCGTTCGAAGGAAGATTTACTCCCTACGAGAATGAAGGTAATGAGTTTTGTGGGAGCTCAAACTGCGGCTGAAGGATGTATTTTAGTGGATGTAACAGTCGGAACGATCTCGATTCCGACCATGTTTTTTGTGGTAGATGCAGAAGTCCCGTATGCGGCCCTACTAGGCCGATGCTGGATTCATACATCCCGATGTTTGCCATCAACGCTTCACCAGAAATTATGGTTCTGGAAAAAGGATGGCACAGTGGAAGAAGTAGATGGTGATCAAACTCCGTTCCCAGTCAGCTCAGCCGGCCGAATTGATGCGGTGCTATATGAAGAGCCCATACAACCATTCTTAGCAGTGGTTGGGGAGAGGTACCCGTAGGTCGTCGAGTGCGATTGGACAGACTTGGGGTTTGAGATCAGATATCAGGCCGATGTACGACCACTTGATGAAGAAAGTAAATGATGAATCCACAACCAAAGCAAGCGATCGAGTTCGAATCGGCCGAACTCGCGTCTTCGGAGGGAAAAGCAAATTGGAGCGAACTCATAGATTCTATTCCGAAAAGAACACCAGACTTCAGAGCGCAAGATCCTCTGAAGATGATCAACGTTGGTACAGAGGAACACCCGAGGGAGATCCCTTTGAGTGTGAATTTGGACCAGCAAGTTACAAGCTGATTCAAGGAAGTGCTGATTGAATTTAAAGATTGTTTCGCATGGGACTATACAGAAATGCCAGGATTGGAGCGGTCAATTGTGGAACATAGATTGCCAATTAAAGAAAGGGTTCAGGCCGCACAAACAGCCGTCCAGGAGGGCAGCGCCCGAAATAGTCCCAAAAATAAAAGAAGAAATAGAGAAACTGTTAGCGGCCGGGTTTCTTAGGCCAGCTAAATATGTAGAATGGTTATCAAATATTGTTCCTGTAATAAAGAAGAATGGAAAATTGAGAGTTTGTATTGATTTCAGGAATCTTAATGTAGCCACTCCAAAAGATGAGTATATGATGCCTATTGTTGACTTGTTGATTGATTCGGCCGCAAAACAGGGAATGTTGTCCTTCATGGATGGATATTCAGGATACAACCAAATTTTTATGGCCGAAGAAGATATTCACAAGACTGCATTTCGGTGCCCTGGTGCTATAGGGATATACGAATGGGTAGTGATGCCGTTCGGACTGAAGAATGCATGAGCTAGATACCAGAGAGTCATGAACTATGTTTTCCATGACCTCATAGGGGATTGTGTTGAAGTTTATATCGACGACGTCATGGTCAGATCCAAAGATATCGAAAGCCACTTGAACGATTTGCGAAAGGTGTTCATGAGGATGAGGCTGCACGGAGTCAAGATGAATCCAGCCAAGTGTGCTTTCGGAGTACAGGCAGGAAATTTTCTCGGGTTCCTGGTACATAACAAAGGTATAGAAGTTGATGCGAACAAGACCAGGGCCATTCAAGAAGCCAAACCTCCACATGATAAGAAGAGTTTACAGAAATTTCTCGGAAAGATCGGTTTCCTGAGACGATTCTTAGCAAATGCGGCTGGAAAGTCGAAACCACTAACCGATTTATTGAGGTTGAAGAAGGAAGAGGAGTTCAAATGGGGAGTCGACCAACAAAAAGCCTTCGAACAGTTGAAACAGGATTTGATGAATCCACCTGTGTTGGTTCCTCCGATTTTAGGACGGCCATTGAAGTTGTATATAGCAGCGGCCGAAGAATCTATTGGAGCATTATTGGCGCAAGAAGACGATGAAGGAAGGGACCGGGCGATTTACTATCTAAGCCGAATCCTAAGGGACGCCGAAGTAAGGTACTCGCCGATTCATAAATTATGTTTAAGTCTTTATCATGCATGCCAAAAATTAGAGTATTATATTCAACCGAGGCAAGTGATAGTGGTGGCTTCGGTTGACATAGTCAAGATTATGATGAATGATCCGGTCAGTAGCCGAAGAATGGCCAAATGGGCCATGAAGTTAAATGCATACGATTTGAGATATCAACCTTTGAGGGCCATGAAAGGACAGATTGTAGCCGATTTTCTGGCTGACCATGCGATACATCCGATGACCGATGACATCGATCATCAAGATCGGCCGAAAGAAGTCGATGAGATAGGAATTGTATACTTGCAACCATGGGTGATGATGTTTGATGGTTCTAAAGCCGCTTCAGGAGTCGGAGCAGGGTTTACCCTACAAACACCGGAGGGCAAGGTATACAAGTACTTCGTGCAATTGCCAGAGTCATATACGAATAACCAAGCTGAATACAAAGCGTTGATTTCGGGATTACAACGGTTGATAGAAGAAGGAGTCAAAGCAATCATTATCAGAGGGGACTCACAAGTAGTTGTTCAGCAATTATTAGGCGATTTTTCGGTTAAGAGTTCTCAGTTGATTAGATTGTACGAAGAAGCGGTTAATTTGTTAGAAGAATTCGATGAGGTATATATTGAATATATCCCAAGGGAGAAGAACGAAGTAGCCAATGAATTGGCTCAACACGCAACTAGATATCGGCTGATGCCGATAGCAGGAAATGTGGAAGTACATTTGGCCGAAACAGAGAAGGCCGAATGGATAAAGAAGATAGCACAGACATTAGAAGATCCTTCGGAGGCTAATCCAGCTGAAAAACGGAAAGTGATGGATTATGTCATAATAGGAGGATTATTATTCAAGCGTGCTATTGATGGAGTATTGCTCAGATGTGTCGGAGAAGAAGATGCCAGAAGGGTGATGGGAGAGGTTCATGAAGGAATATGTGGCGCACATTGGGCAGGAAAATCGATGAAGTGGAGTATTATTCGGCTGGGATATTATTGGCCGAATATGGGTATTGATTGTGAAAAATATGCGAGAGGATGCAGCGAATGTCAGAAACATGGGCCGATTCAGAAGTTACCGGCCGAGGAATTACACATAATGATCAAACCATGGCCGTTTCGAGGATGGGCCATGGACATCATAGGAAAAGTTCATCCCTCTTCGTCTAAAAGACATGAGTTCGTGCTAGTGGCAACAGATTACTTCACGAAATGGGCCGAAGCTCAGGCGTATGTCAGTATTTCACAAGAAGAGGTGATCGAGTTTATCAAGAGACAATTGATTTATAGATTTGGGATCCCACAGACGATTCTAACAGATAGAGGAACTGTATTTGTGGGAGAAAAAGTCAAGGCCTTTGCAGAGGAATACGGAATAAAGATTGTGCATTCGTCACCATATTACCCACAAGGAAATGGACAAGCAGAGGCCACAAACAAACAGCTAATAGGAATTATAAAGAAAATGATCGAAGACCAACCAAGAAAGTGGCATGAAAAGCTGTCAGAGGCATTATGGGCTTATCGAAATGCTAAAACTTCAGCCACTGGGTTTACACCATTTCGGCTGACTTATGGAATGGACGCAGTGTTGCCAGCCGAAATAACAGTGCCGACTTTGAGAACAAACCAAGCGGATTCAATGTCGGCCGAACAGTACGATTGTGCGATGAAAGATGAGTTATTGGAAATTAACTCCAATCGGATGCAAGCCTTTGAGAATTTGCAGAAAAACAAAGATGTTGTGGCCGATTGGTACAATAAGCGAATTCGTCTTAAGCGGTTTGAAGTTGGAGACTTAGTTTGGAAAGTTATATGGCCACCCAAGCAGAAGGATGGCCGATTAGGTAAGTGGAGTCCCAATTGGGAGGGACCATTTATTGTTCATACCAAATTATCGAATGGAGCGTACATTTTGGTGGACGAAAATGGTGAGCAGATGTCAAATCCAGTAAATGCAAGATACATGAAGAAATATTATCCATCAGTTTGGGATTAAACGATAAGTAAGCAGAAAATAAAGATTTTATTGCATGAACGAACAAGTACAAAGAGGGTACTACTTCGGCCGAAGACGGCGTCGATAGCCCGAAAATACGATATACAAGGGAAACGTCCAAGTTTATTGAGGCAGGGAAAGGATGGAAGCCAGCAGGACGAAGAATCAAGAAGGTCCAACCATAAGATTCTTCTGACCAGCGAGGAGCGAAGGTGGCATTGTCAACAAAACCATCCCCCTGACCCAAAAAAAAAAAGAGAAAAGTTTCTGCTCAAGTAAGGACACCCCTAAGAGCTAAGCATCGGAGATAGGGACGAAACCCAAACGGGGTGCCCTTCAAGAGCAAAAGAAACAACATGGTCCCATAGAAAGGCGAAGTCATCATCCGACCGCCCAGGACATTGGGACCAATATTAGCAAATGTACGACAGGTCATTTTTTCACTAGGGAGAAGGGCAAGGTCCGAATATGACCGTCGGAACATGAATTTGGAATAACAGATAAAGGTCTTTTTCCATTTGAAAACAGCGTGGGAGTAAGTAGTTGTGCTCGTATCACATAAAGATGAAGTCTTTCTGTTAAAGATAGAAGTAATAGTAGGCCAAGGAGGCCAGAGAGGGAAGAAAAGAAGATACATAGAGGAAAGCAAAGGCAAGCATTTCAAGGCATTATGATGATGAAGGAAAGACTACCAGTATTTATAGAATTGTGAGCAACAGTCGTTTACAGCTAAAGACAGAAACGGAAGCACATTAATGATGGACAAGACGTTTCAGAGGTATCAATAAAGTTGCAGAGAATATTGCTCTGCTAAAAGGTATCCCGAAGATCACGGGAAAAACAGACGTGATAAATCACAAAAGACAAGCACTTAGCAAAGAGCCGATCGAAATATGCAATAAAAGATCGGCTAAAACAGTCAGAGATGCATCAGACAACTACAGCAAAGTCTATCCAAAAAAAAAGGGGGGGCCTGTACAACTACATCCGAATTTCGGATACTAATCTCTACTCAAGTCAAAAGCAATATCATCATCATCAAAGCCATGGGGATGAGCAGCATCCGAATTTCGGGCAGTTGCAGGGTGCAAGGCCGACTGGAATTCCTGGTAGGATCGAGCTTCAGCTTCGGCCGAAACCGGAGGATCATCAGTTTGAGAAGAGAATAGATGATCGGAAGCATCCTGGAAAGTTCCAGACTGGGCCCCTAAAGGAAGAAACAGAAAAGAAAAAGAATCCATCAAAACAGATAAACAGTGTAAATCATCTCATCATACATCTTACGAGCGAAAAGAACGTATCAGAGACTACCAGGGTCTTTGGAGGAGTTGATAGCAAGATTGTCAGAGACCAATGAAGTACTCGTTGCAGGAGGAAGTTGGGTTGAAACAGATCGGATTCGATCAACCACAGCTTGAGTTTCTGACCACAAGCTGCGAAAAACGCTTATGACTTCATCACTGAAAGAGGTTCTTAAGGCCAGGTAGCCTATTTTTTGATGGAGACTAGCAAGCCTATCCCTGGGAGCTTGGGTAGATTTATGTAACTGCTTAACAAGATTCTGCAAATGAGCCGATTCTTTATCCATTTCAGTCAGAGTGTTCTTTATATTATGCGCTTCAAGCTGGAGTCGGCTAATTTCCGAATCGATAGCAGAAAGACGATCCGAATACTGGAGCCTGAGGTTGTCATTGGACGACAAATTGCCCATATATGTATGATAATCAGCAGTATGTTTATCAAATTCCAACTTGTGAAGAGTAAGAGAGGCTTGTTCCTCCTCAAGACTTCTGCGGGTAGCTAGAATGCTGGGAAGCTCTAAGTCCATCCGAAGAAGACAGGTAAACATTGCTTTATGGACATCCTCCAAGTTCGAAGCAAGAAGGTCATTAGGGAAGGACTGTTTGATATGAGAAAGAAGTAGGAGAATGGGCTTCGTGTGAACCAAGAGAACATCCGATTGACAGGTAATTAAATGTTCCAATCTATCCAGGCAAGCTTTAAAAGAAGAAGGAAATTCTGATGAAGGATAAGAAAAGGAAGGAGAAAGGAAATCATCCAGAACGCTCCTGTCCGGGAAGGGAGAAGAAGGACGAACATCAGTTGAGGGCATTCCATCTCGACAAAGATGGGAGAGAGAAGGATTAGGAAAGGAAGTAGTAGAAGCCGAAGGGAGAACGGCTAACGGGGATATGAGTGAATCAAGGACACGAGAATCGACACCACTGCATCCAGGAGCGGGAGGAATCAGATTCGACCCTATAGCATTCGACGAAACGGGAAACATATGGGAAGCCAGAGTTGAAGTGTCAGCTTCGTTAATCGGATCAAGGGTCGAAGGAGCAATAGTAGAAGAAGGCGGCAAATCATTGAGAGCTGCTGAAGAAACAGGTGACACAGAAGAACTAGGCGAATCTCCAGCCAAATGAACCTGAAAAGAAAAGAATGCAAATATTAAGAAGGCAGCAGAGAACAAGTCAAAACAAAAGCAGAGACGAAAAGAGAGACAACAAACCTGATCGGTCGTTGTAACCGATCCAACAAGAGGTGAACGAGTCAGCCGCTTACGAGCTTTAGAAGCAGGCTCGCCCTTTGATCTCCCCGAAATCGAGGTAGTACGCTTCCGCTTCGAAGAGGCAGTAGGAGCAACCGAAGTAAGTGGGCGAGGTGGAGGAGGCGGAGCATCAACCAAAACACCTACAAAAGGAGAAAAGTATAGAGGAAAAGAGAAGAAAAAAGAGGACATGTGCATACAAAACGAAGGGTTAGGAAGACTTACGAGACCAGGAGAATAAAGGATCATCCTCCTGAGAAGAACAGACTTAATCCGGGGCTAATTCGATGATAGAAAACATCATAATACCTGTGAAACCACGAGCAATAAGAAAGGATTGCAGGTCAGGTTCGTAGTTAGCACAGGAAAGGACTTTCGACCACCAGTCATCAAAGCGCCGGGTCGACAGACCAGGGCGAACATCAAAAGAACGAACTTCGAATTTGCAAATTCGGAGAGCCCATGTTCAGCAAAGATTTCGGCTATCTTCAGGGCCGAACCCTTCAAAAGATTTGCTATAACGATCCGGATCTCCGCGAAGAGGAAGGACTACATCCTGAACAAAGCCGAATTGCCGGCTGACCAAATGAGGGTTGTAAACTTCAGATAGAATAGGATGATCAGGAGGGACGGATACCGAACAATTGAAAATATGACGAGGGATGATACAGGCGTTCCAGATTTGAGCAAATCCAGGCAAGAGGGGTGTACCGAAAGGGGGAGCCGTAATGGCCGAAACCCAACCGCCAGGAGCATTAGAGTAGAGGTAGCAAGAGGAGGAATCGAGAGGAGACTTATTCACAAAGTAATAAATCCATTGCTCGATACGCATATCGGGGAACCTGACCCCGAGGAGGTCATGCTTAGAAGGATGGGAAGTGGTAGAAGGATCAGGCTGAAAGCCAGAAATGTCTCGGAAGTGCCAAGCGAGCCAAAGATGAAGAAACCAAAGGGGGCCGTGAGATCGACTGAGTTGGCCCTCGGCCCATCCGTGAACCACAGAAGAAATGCCAGAATATAGATGAACGAGAAAGTAATCGGAGAGCGGCAGGCGGTGGTTACTGTCCATAAGGGCCTTAGCCAAAGGATAGGTCTCAAGAACAACGTTCTTGGCAGCGGCGCACCAAAAGAATCGACTAAGGAAATGCATCATGAAAGCCTCAAATTCTAATTGAGTGAATTCGGGCTTGGAGCTGCGATATTTCTTGATCCATAAAGCAAAAGTATGCCCCGAGACAAAGCCCGATGTCTTCACATTGGGTTTTTCAGAACCGGTGACGCCCAAAGAAGGATTCCCCAGGGAAGGAAGATCTAAGAGGAGCTTAACATCTTCAATAGTTGGAGTCATCATACCCCAAGGGAAGCAAAAACAGTTGATAGATGAGTTCCAGAAGCAGAGAAGAGCCTGAATACACCGGTAGTCGGAAGGGAAAGGCTGCATGCTTAGCTTGATCAGATGATTAATACCGGAAGATACCCAAATCGGCTCACAGTGAGGACGAAGTCGTTCGTACCAAAGAATATGTTCTGAGGTTACAATAGGCCAAGTGGTGATGGAACCGAAAAGTTGGGAGGAAAAGTAATCCGAAAAAAGAGGAATCGTCTTCGATTCACCAAAGAAAGTTGAGACAGAGGCGGCGGCCTCAGTAGAAGTCGCGAGAGGGCCGAGAGTAGTGAGACCATCAGCAGTGAAACGAAGCGAAGAAGTATCAGCAAGCGAATCTTCAGAATCCTTAATCCTCTGAGAGAAAGGAGAAAGAAGCGGTTGCGCCATCGAGGAAAAAAGAAGCAAGAAGACGAAGGAAGAATAAGGAAAACAGAAAGGGGAGAATGATTTTAAAACGAAAATAGAGGAAAATGAAGAGGCACGGAAGGACGTGGCCGGATATTAAGGAGGAGTTAGTGCACGAAGAAGAAGAGAGAGAAGAGTTACTTGGGCTCCTTCTCCTAGGAAAGAAATTCGCCCAAGTAAGGAGGGCATCTATTGGGGGCATACGAATTGATGGGCCGCGAAGAGCTATTGGGCCATAAGATATGGGCCAGAAGAGAGAGTTCCATAGGAAGATAGGAAGATGGTCTTAAGATCAGTAAGGCCGATAGTCCATAGTAAAAGTCGAAGGAAGGGAACCGAGACTGATAGAGATTTCGGCCGAAATAGGAGGGGAACAGCCGAAACCAAAACAACCGAAATGAAGAAAGAGAGAATTCGGCTCAGAAGGATCGGCCGGAGAGCGGTTACTCCAGCTCCGGCTATAAATAGGGGTCGACACACACAAAATCAGAGAGATCAATCCAACCCCCAAATTCCTTTTATCAAGTTTAATTCCTTGTTATCTTTACTGCTTTCTTTACAGCTTTCCTTTACAGCTTTCCTTAGAACCTAGCTTAGTTTGTAGCGGTTACCTTTTCCAAATCCACCGTTGTTTCTTAGCAACTGGTAGTTTGGTTCCTTGTTCTTGGTGAATTCCGCCGTTGTTTCTTAACAACAGGTAGATTCTCCATTGTATTTTGTTGTCTTTGATCAATTCAAAAAAGATTCAGTCAATTGTGGGCGCATTATTGTTAATCCGGACCCGTAATCGGTTTGATCCTTTTCCGATAGCCTCCATTGAGGAGAAAAAGGTCCTTGGCTGAACCCAAGCCAAACAAATATATATACACACACACTGTATATAACGAATAATCATTTTTTTTTTTGTTTGGTTACATGATGCTAGAGCTTTTTATTTGAAGGATTGGTGGTCACACAAACATGTTAGTTATACAAATTATAGAGATGAATATATGGGGATAAGGACGGATGAGGTGTTTGGTAAAATGCCCAAAAGAACTACAAATGTATTATAGACTATTGAGAAAAGTCGAAGTGCTAGGCAACAAGTTAAGGGATTTCAAGTTCAAATCCCACGAAATATAAAAGCCAAATGAAATTAAAATTATGAAACATATTGTACAAAAATTAAAAATTGAGAGTAATATATTCACAGCCGGCTCATAGCATGAGCAAGTGAAGCACTTGCTCCGGGCCCCAATTAATTTTGGGGGCCCATTTTTTATTTTTCTTTCTCTTTTTTTTTATTTATATAATTTTGTTTAAATTTAATTAATATTTTATCAAATTGGTACAATTTTTTTTTCTAGTTTCTTCCATTTTTTTCACTCTTCATCTTCTTTCAAAATCTCAAAATGATAAAATTTTCAATCCTATTTTTTGTTTCTAAAGACAAGTTATTAAAATATTTTTAATTTTAATTTTTTATTGTATTCAAAATATTTCATCTGATATGATTTATTTCTATTAATTTGGATTTTTTTAATACTCCATTCGTCCCAACATAAGTGTTTCACTTAACTTATGCACATAATTCAATAAATTTTTAAAATCATTTACTATCCTAAAATGAGTATAATAAGTAAAATTTATGTAGCTATATATACTTATATATATTACAAATGTATAGGAATATATAAATCTAATAAGACTAAATTCGTTTATCTTTTCCCAAATTATATATTTACAAAAAATAGAGTCAAAGTTGAAAATGGATAATGTTAAAAAGTTGAGGTGGTTGAAGATAGAGGGACGTAATCAAACTCCTTGAGGTGGTTGAAGATGTCCAGTGCTATGCCGGTCGGCGATCATTGAAATCAGAAGTCTTGATGACTTGACAGAGTTCCAAGACTGGATCTTTTCTAAGCATGAGGAAAGTGGGAACTTGATCTATGGGGGTGGTCATACACTGGTGGCGGCATTCAAGTGCCCGGAGGATAGGGATAAATTTCTATCAGATAGAAGTGATTTTAAATAATCAAATGGAAACGGCGGTGGACACCAAAGCCAGTGGTGAGGAAACAACTTATGTGGATCCAAGTCTATGGTTTACCTTTCAATGCCTGGTGCTTGGAAAACTACATGAGGATAGTTGCAGGCTGGGGACTAGTGGTAAAAGTTGATAATGATACAAAGGAACGGCGACGGTTGGATCGGGCGAAATTGTTGGTACAGTTGCATGGAAATCGGACTGTTCCATTGGAGACATTCATCCAAGTGGGAAGGTCTGTCTCCAAAATTCGTTGTGCGGTGTTAGACGGCGAACCGGTGGTGGTGGAAGACGACAATATGGAAACAGGAGAAGTTCGGTCGGAGGAAGTATCCTTCGTGAAGGATACGGCGGAAGCTCAGCCGGAGAGGATGACAGACATGAAGTCCGGGCCTTCCATGCTCGGGGGAGTGGAATCGCCTAAAGCTGTTGTGCATGGGGATACTCAATTTTTAAATGAAAAAAAGATACAATCAAGTGCCAAGAAAGTGGCGGCCGGATACAATTGGTGCGTCCGATGTGTTGGGAGTAGGAACGAAACTAGAAAGGTGGGGAGTGTTGAAGATATGGGGCCTATACTTAATAGGCCGCAGTGGAATGATGTGGGGAAGAGTGGATCAGCAAGAGTCTCTGATAGTGAGGTATTGGGCCGGGGCTTTAGTTTGGGTGGGCCGACTAGTACAGCTAATTGTTGTCTAGAGGGCCAACACTTACTGGCAGAACATAGTGTTGAGTTAGCCCAGGGCAAAACATGTCAGAATCCTGAATATTCGTGTGGAGATGTGAAGTTGAGGATGTTAGAAGGGGTGGAAGAGGATGGAGGATCTAGGGACGAGTTAACTGTTAAAAATCAGGGCGAGATAGCTGAGGGGGGAATCGAGAGTTTGGTAGCTGAGACTGGATTAGAAGAGGAGAGCAGCGGCGATCAGAGGGATTCAATGGCTTTGGGGGAGGGTACGAGTCATCTGGAGCCGTCTGGATTGAAAAAGGTGGTCGAGATGGAGAGGTTGGTTGGACTAAAGGAGGTGGAAGAGGCACTAGCGAGGGTTATTCGGGGGAGAGGGTAGACCGAAGCGGAGAGGCCGGAAACAAGGTAATAAGGTGGGGATTAAGGCTCGACAAAAGGGAATAGGGGTGGCGCCCTGTGGTGGATGGTGTTGGGGATGATTTTGCCAAGCTCCAATTTGTCACTGTTCATACAAAACAAGGGGTCTGGCTGGTGGATTTTGCGGAGGCCGAGGCAGTGTGCGATCTCGCTCATATTATGGGGCTAGGTTGGAATCAGGGTAGGGATGAGACAGTCCGTAGGGTTCAGGAGGTGATTGAAGGTATCTAATTGGGCGGTGGGTGCTTCATTTTGAGGGGTCATATCTCTATGAAGATCATATCTTGCAATCTTAGGGGTCTTAACGGGGGTGTGAGGAGAAGGGCGGTATTGAGGTCATGTAAAAAATTCAAGCCATCAATGCTTTGCTGTCAAGAAACAAAAATGGCCACGATTCCGGACAGACTGGTGTACAGGTTATGGGGCAACAGGGATTGTCAGTTTTGTTATCAACCGGCCATTGGTAATGCCGGAGGGTTGCTCATTATTTGGGACACTAGTTTGTGGTCTATGGCGGTGGTGGAAAGTGGACATTCGTTTCTTTGGGTTAAGGGGAACTTTAAAGGATGGGATAAGGTGGTGAACATCTTGTGCATACACGTTCCAAACAATTGAAGGGAGAGGGCGGATTTTTGGAGCTTACTGGCGAGGAAATGCAACACTGACGATGGAGATCTCTGGTGCCTGGGAGGTGACTTTAATGCCGTTATGCAGGAAGGGGAAAGGATCGGGGCTTTTGAGGATGTTGGCTCAACGAGAGACTTCAACGAATTTGTTGACCGATTGGGATTGCTTGATCTCCCGATGGAGGGAAGCCAATTTTCGTGGTATGGGAGGGGAGGCCGTTCGTGTAGCCGATTGGATAGATTACTTTTATCGCCAGGATGGTTGTGCCTAGATGGAGAGGTTGTGCAAAGGAAATGTGACACTGTACTCTCGGATCATTACCCAATTAGTTTGGAAATTGGGAATAGGTCTTGGGGGCCGAAACCTTTCCGGTTTTATAACTATTGGGTGGATGAAAAAGGTTTTGGGGAATTGGTTCATAAATCTTGGATGGGGGTAGGCAGTAGTAGTGGAAGAGGCCGAGGGGAGAACTTGTTTGGTAAGCTTAAATCTTTAAAGAAAAATATAAAGGAATGGGATGGATATGGATCAAGGGTGATTGAGAATCGTATCAACAACCTATTGGCTGCTATGGGGGAGGTTGAAGATAGACTAATTCGAGGTGGTGATGAAGAAGGGACTCGGGCTGAATGGTTAGATAAGAAAAAGGAATTGGGTAAATTAATGATGGCCGAAGAAAGAAGATGACACCAAAAGTCGAGGGTACGGTGGCTTAAAGAGGGCGACCAAAATACGAAATTCTTTCATGCCGTGTCATCTATTAATCGGAGGAAGAATTTTATAGGGGCTGTGAGGCTTAACGGAAATCTGGTGGATGATCCACGGTCGGTGAAAGATGATGCCTTCTCATACTTCCAGACTGGTTTTGCTAAACCAAGGGAAACCATATTCAAAATTGAGAGTTTGTGATTTAATAAACTGGCGGACATTGAGAAACGCTGGCTTGATAGGGGATTCTGTGAGGAAGAGGTGAAATTGGCAGTAGGGAGTTGTGAGGGTGATCGTGCACCGGGCCCTGATGGATTTAACTTGGGATTCTATAAAAAATATTGGGAGTTCATTAAGGAAGATGTCATGGAGTTGTTTCAGAAACTGGAGCTGGAGGGAACAATACCAAAGAAGGCTGGTGGCTCGTTTATTGCATTGATCCCAAAAAAGGATAGGGCAATAGATTTTAACGATTTTCATCCGATTTCTCTTGTGGGGAGCGCATACAAGATTATAACCAAAGTGTTGGTCAATCGCTTACAGGGGGTTTTAGATCCATTGGTAAGTGAGTCCCAAATGGCGTTTGTGAGAGGGAGGCAAATTTTGGATGGGCACTAATTGCAGCAGAGGTTATCCAGTCGACTAGTAAATCTGGGAGGAAGGGATTTGTCATTAAACTTGATCTAGCTAAAGCTTACCAAAATGTTTTGTGGGAGGTGTTGTTTGATGTACTTGAGGCCATTGGATTCGAGGATAACTGGAAAAAATGGATTAAAGAATGTATCACATCAGCTTCGGCGGCGGTGCTAATTAACGGATCCCCAACGAATTTCTTCAAGATGCACAAAGGTATTAGACAGGGGGACTGATAATGGCCAAAATTGACCATTATTTTCAATCTATTTCCGTGTCTAATACGGACATTTGATCGCATTCCGGTCTTATTTAAATAAGAAAGCAGTTGAATTTGACAAATATATGCAAGTTTGTATAAATAATAAGCTGGTATTTAAAAATACAAAAATATTGCTTTTTTTATTAAATTTATATTAAAAAATCCAAAAACATGATAAAAATATTGAAAATCCCACTTTTGATAATTATGGTCTAGTAATATTTGTTCGGTGGAATACGGGTCCATTAAACGAATCACTAGCCAAATAATCAAGTGGAACAAATTTACATATTTATATTATTTTATAGTTTTGATGTATATATTTATAATTTTTATAGTTAATTTTATTCCTGTTTTATGCTACAATTAAAAAAATAATTGGTCTACTAATTAATTTTAATTAAGTGCAATCTATTATTTGCAGGCCCAAGAAAACAAAGTTCAATTATTATGCAGGCCAATCCATTGTCATCCAGTTGAGGCCCAGTCCAATTCAATTCCCCAAAGCCCAAAACACTTCAAGCCCATCCTAACCTAACCCTAAACTCCAAACCCTAGCCAACCCTTTTCCGGCGCCGCCAGCCTGCCGCCGGCGCGATTCCGGCCACCTCCTCCGGCGAGCGACCCCGACAGCTCCCCTTTCACCTCCACTGTCCGACCAGCCACCACCATCTCCATTTTTCACCTCCTCCGCCGCACACCACCATCGCCTTCGCATCTCCGCCTCCAAACTCGCCGGACGGCCATCCCTCCGGCAATCTCCATTTCCACCGCCCCATCTCTGTTCCCACAGCCCCAAACTCCAATCCCGCCGACCACCTCCACCTTCTTCCTCACTCAACTCCGGCCAACACCATTGCAACACCTCCATCCATCTCATCTCCAAGTCGGCCGCCACCGCCGCGTCCTCACCACACCACCACTGCCTCCATCTTCCATTCTCACCACCATCCCACAGCGCCACCACCATCCTTATCCCATCTTCAACCTCCGCAACCCATCTCCCTCAACCCAATCCAGCCACCACCACTTCTCCTCCTCAATCTCAAAAACAAGAAAATCCCCAAAACAGCCCCTCCAACCACACTGCCCGCCATCCTCTTAGGCCACCACCAACACCAAATCCACATCCCAACAGAAAACCAAAAGAAAGAAGAACAAAGAAAGAAAATAAACGAAAGAAAAATGGAGGGTGAGCAGACGAAATTGGAGAATGAAGAAGGATGAAGAAGAAATCAGGAGGAAGAAAGCAAGAGAAATGGGGGAAGGAAGAAAATGAGAGAGAAGAACGAGGAAAGAGGAAAAGAAATGAAGAGAGAGAGAGAATAGGAGAAAGCAAAAATTAAAACCTTTGTCGCGGAAGGTTGCATCGCGACCAAGTGCTCCGCGACCAAAAAAATGCTCCGCGACCCAAAAAATGCTCCGCGACTGTGAGAGGAGTAGCAAGACACAAAATTGTGTCGCGGAACAATGTTCCGCGACAAAATGGACCGCGACCGCGACCAGAGACAGGCTCCCTCACGTGACACCCCATCTCCAATTTCAAATTTCCCCACATGCTCAAACAACCAGGAGCTCCCAGGACTTGAGGTCCCGCTGGGTAGGGAAATTTTGTCCTATCTTGCTGGACTCAAGCTCCCGCCCCCTGCTGCAAAGAGTTTGAGTGTTAATAGGGCCTAGGGTTTTGCTCCACCTATAAATAGCTGTTTTGTTCCCTTGAACAGTAACCTAGCTACACTTTAGTTTATTTTGTTCTTGGAGGCACCACTGTGCTCTCCAAAAATTATGTTAGATAGGTAGTTTAGTTTATTTTTATGCAATGCAGATGTAGATTTTAGCTTAGTTTTAATTTATGCTTTGTAATAAATAAGTGTAGCTAGTGTTCATTTTATTTTCCAGTTTTATATTTTGTATTTTTGGGTTGAAAGCACTTAATCAATGGGTGTGTTTAACCCAATTTTTGGTTTTTGGTAATATTGAGAAAATGATTCCCAAAAATATATCATGTGTCTATCTCTTGGACTATTTACTGTTTTGTTGCATTTTGGGTCACTTGACCAATTTTTTTATGTTTTAGATAGATTTTTAATTTTTACATTTATGCATATATTTGTGTTGCATCATTCCCGTCTTAATCCCACGGATTAAGACGCAAACCCCGAGTTTCCAATATAAGGGGTTATGCTGCCAAAATTTTATAAAAATTTTAAAACCCTTTGTCGCCATACACTTTGTCGCGGACCCACGGTCCGCGACACAACACTGTTTAGCGACAGAGGACCAAATTCTTGCATTTTGTCTGCATGGCTTCTGTCGCGGAACCATGCTCCGCGACAAAATCTTATTCCGAGACAGAAAATTATGCCTTGCCATTAATTTTAAAACCCCTTGGTCGCGATGCAACCTTTGTCGCGGAACTACCGCGACAAAACCCTTGATTAGCGACCGAGGACCCAAATACTTGCAATTTTATTCTGGGAGGACTCTGTCGCGGAACCTTTGTCGCGGAACCACGGACCGCGACAAAATCCTTGTTCCGCGACCAGGAATCATGTCCTTACCAATTTTCAACCCTTTGTCGCTATACCTCCTTGTCGCGGAACCATGTTCCGCGAAAAAATTTCTGCTTAGCGACAAGACAAACCCTAATTTTCAAAATATCCATTCCTCTTATTTCCCACCCCTTTGTCGCGAAACCCTTGTCGCGGACCCATGGTCCGCGACACAAACTCTACTCCGCGACAAAGTGGCACCTTTTTGCCAAATTTTTATTCTTCATCTTCCTCATTAATTAATTGAACCTTTATATTAATATTTTGAGGTTGAAATCCAATGATCTCAACCCATGATTAATTTGATATAAAGAACTTTGTTCAATTTCCCATTAAAAGATTCTTCTACAAATGATTAAACTCTAATGATCTAAGTATATAATCCGGACTGTAATTAATTAATTATGGAATGAGTGATTATTTAGACCATGAAGAGTAATTATGGAATCATTTCCATACCTTGCATGAGAAACCAATGTCTCTCATGCAAGATGACCCAAAAATATTTTCTTTTATTTATTTATTTTGTCTTTCCCGTGTTGTGTGAAATAGCTAATAAGGAATACAACAGACTAATGTTGGCGGGTATTCCCACACGGATAACTAGCTCGTGGTCTGCATATTAATTACTAGTTGTTATTTTGCATGGTCCGGATAGTGGTCGGTGGAAGCCTTGGCGGTTCGTCCATCCGGGATTATAATAGCTGCTCAGCTGACTCCTATCCGGATACAGTTTTCTTTTCTTTATCTTAATTTCAAACCCGAATCTCAAACTGTGCCAACACTAGACGACATAGGTCAATGTTGTCTAGTAATTAAGACAGCAAAAGAACATGTAGGTTTTTCATCCCAATTCACAGACAGTGAGTGGTCTAAATGACAACGACCACTGTCATTTTGATCAGTTTACTATCTAAAACCGTTCCACCTGGAATAGTTGGGACCCGGATAGCAGATGTTTGCAGTCCGGATAATCCCAACTATTTCCGTCATCCTTTTTAGCCAAATAAATTCTTCTCATCTCCGGCTATTTCATCTCTGTGTATCAACTTCTGTCTAAACCCACCTTATATTTTGGGTTATTTAATTTAACACTTCTTTATAAATTTATGCATGATATTATTATGTAGATATTGTGGTCAATATTATTTTGGGATCCTTCCCTTGGACACAGGAGTCTTGATTTTAATCAGATGTCTCATAATAAATTTCTAACAAAATTTCATTTATAAATCCGGGTCTGAGTAAGGGATAAATTCTACAGTTATGACTAATTCATATCCGACTGGGGGTTGATTTTGGGAAATTAGAAGCAGAGTCAGCGATTAGGTCTCACCTAGACTGAAAGGGTCTGTGTTCTTATTGAGAGTCTAGTACCTGTTTAGGGAATGATTTTCAGATTTATTATTTTTCAAAATTGTTGTTTGTTGGAAATCTTGTATTAAATATTGCACTGGGTCAGATTCCACTTGGGTTCCGATAAGGTGTGACAGATAATACTAGAGGAACAACATTCGGGCCTTGGTTATTTTCTAAGGTAGGGTTGAGTATTCTTTCAACTGCTATCTTCTTCTGCCAAAGCCTATTTTTGAGTCCTGAGTGAGTGCATCCGGAACGAACTAATTTATTAGTTCGTTTCATTAGTTTGTATCTCATAACCACCCGACAGGAAGTGAACACTGCGAGCGGTTCACCGAGAATAGGGAATTCTTGATCCACACCCGGTCATCCTGACTGGGGGCTTTCTTTTACTACCAGGGTCAGACTTTCAAAAACCTCCGAGTGATAGGATTTTAAATGCTTTCTTTATCGCTTTCTTTTAACTGCTTTCTTTAGAGGTCACTCGGTTGTATTGAGAGTTGTGTAACTGCTACTAGGACTGAGAGTTAAGGGATAGTTCAGGGCTTGATTAGAATCTTTGGGTGTGACATGGGGGAATGATAGTGGTACTTGACACTTCAACTAATGGTTTGTCAGGTGTTGCTTGTCCACCACAGATAAATAATATAACTTTGCAAGGCCTGTGAAGGGAGTTATGAGTCTGTGGTATCTTAGAATTTGAGGTTTTAAGAGCATGTAAACTCTCATCGTAAGTACCTGTCCATTAAAGGGAACATGGTGAAGAGAGCATGAGGGTTAGCTATCTGATGGATTATCCCAAACAAAGATCTGTGTAACAAAATGGAAGTTTAATTGTGTTTCATCTGAATCTTGTCCAATCTTTATTATTTTCTTCCTGTCCCTTCTGTCTCATTTTAAATCTGCTTTCTTAGAATAATCTTAACTGCTTTCTTAGAATAATTTTATTGCTTTCTTAGATTAAATTTAATTCGCTTTCTAGAATAATTTTACATGCTTTATTTTAATCGCTTTCATAGCTTAGTTTAAACTCTGTCAAGTAGTTGGTAGTTAAAACACAAACTTGAATCGAATAACCGAGTGGAAAATCTTAGTAAATGACGTGGGCCCTGCTTCCATCGCACATCCTCCAGTGAACGATCCGGCACTTACTATAAATACTGCAATTTTTGACTCCGTGCGCTTTCGGGGGCACAGTTTCTTAACACGAGTAAATAAAAAATGTGATTTTTCAGAAAATACTCATGTAGTGGGAATCTGCCGAAAGTTTCATGGTAGGTAATCTCATGACATGAAATCATGAGAAGTATCATGGAACATATGCCGGGGACCCTCAGTGTGACAGGCTGAAGGTCAATCTATCCCGGTTGTACCATGAGACTTGTCAAAAGTTTCATGACATGAGAGGACTGCAGCGCCATTTGAAATTAAAGCACCCCACCTGAGTAATAAAGAGTGATACTCTTAATATATCCCTAAACCCATTCCATAAATCATAACTCCTTCATTTAATAAATTCAAACTCGATATACTTCAGAAAATACTCGTGTTAATGAAATTTGTCAAAAGTTTCAGGGACCCTTTATCGCCATATCTCTTTGTCCTTATCGCGGAAGTCCTCAACAAGCTGATCAGGAAGGCGGCGGATCAGGGATTAATTACAGGGTTAGATGCTGGAGATGGTAGCCCGGTGATCACACATCTGCAGTATGTGGACGATACGATACTTTTTTGTGAAGGATCTCTTGAACAGGTGATTATCATAAAAAGAATTCTATGGTGCCTAACGCTGTCTACAGGGCTCAAAATTAATTTTAATAAAAGCAGCCTAGTTGGGATTAATTGCAATTCTGAGGAGACTAATGAGGCTGCGAGCTTGCTTGGTTGTGGGGTAGGAAGTTGGCCGATGAGGTATCTGGGAATTCCTATCGGGGATAGAATTAACGGTGTGGATATTTGGAAACCGTGTCTGGAGCGAATTGAGAAAAGGCTGGAGGGGTGGAAGGGTCGTCTGTTAACACAAGCAGGCCGACTCTGTCTTATTAATTCAGTGATGGGGAGCTTACCGGTATATTTTTATCCTTGTTTAAAATTCCGAAAACAGTGGCAGAAAAGCTGGAGAAATTTAAGCGGAGCTTTTTTTGGAACGAGTGGGATGGAGTCCGGAAATTACATATAATTGGGTGGGATAAGGTGTGTAGACATAAAGAGGAGGGTAGGCTTCAAATATGGAATGTTCAGAAAGTTAATATGGCGCTGCTCCTAAAATGGAGGTGGAGGTTTGGGCGTGAAAAAGCTTTGTGGAGAGAGGTGATTAACGCTAAATACTATGGGGGTAATGCAAGCATTCTACCGGAGCCAAAGGTGGACAGATCGTTATGGGGTAAGCTCTGCAGCGCCTGGATAGAAGCTGACAAAGTCACTCAGAACAACTGGTTTTATATATTGGTGGGAAATGGAGAAGGGACGAGATTTTGGTTGGACATATGTAGGGGTGGGCGTCGGGTCGGGTTTGGTGGGTTCGGGTTAGTCGGGTTCGGGTTAATCGGATTCGGGTATAAAAATAAATTACCCGCCCATTACCCGACATTGGTGGGTACCCTCGGGTACCCGATCGGGTCGGGTACCCACTTCGAGTACCCACTCTTTTTTCTAAAAAAATAAAGAAAAACTTTAAAAAAAAAAACAAATTATTAAAGAAACTTTGATAAATTCAATAATCACCATCATGATTTACTATTTACAAATTAATAAGAATAAGAACATACTCATTCATTAACGAATAAAAGACAAGAATTGACTAATAATATTTCAAAAAAATAGGGATTGAGGTTTTACCCTTTTGGTTTGCATAAAATTATATAATTAGAAATACTAAAAAACAAATACTCTCTAAATTGTGGGGAAATTTTTTTTTAAAAAATAGACATTTTTTAATAAACAAAATAAAATATTTTGTTTCTTAAAAAAAAAAGTCGGGTAATTCGGGTACCCGATCGGGGAATTCGGGTCCATTTGTAAAACCCGATACCCGACCCGATCTACCAATTTCGGGTTCGGGTACCCGACTTCGGGTTTTTTCGGGTTCGGGTACCCAACCCGATCCCACTATTTTTTGGGTTCGGGTCGGGTACCCGATTAACCCGCCTCATCTACCCACCCCTAGACATATGGGTGGATAAGGGCCGGCCACTGAACGACTTATATCCAAGAATTTATACGTTGGTTGTTAATAAAGAAGGTAGGGTGGCGGAATTTGGTGCATGGCAGGGTACAAATTGGATGTGGAACATTGAGTTTAGGAGGCCGCTGTTTCAATGGGAGTTGGAGGTGCATGAGGAGATGATGGCGGATCTAAATAGGACGAAGTTGTGTAGATTTTTACAAGACTGAGTTGTGTGGTTGAAGGAAGGGAATTGTGAGTTCTCAACTAAGTCTTTTGGGAGGGGAGAGGTATTGAAGGAGGAACAAAGTTTGTGGAGACAGATGTGGAAAATTAAAGCTCCCATGAAAGTAAAGCTGCTGGTCTGGAAAATTATAAATAATGGGTTACCTACTAGGGAGACACTGTGGAAGAGAGGATGTATACAGAATTCCTGTGCGACTTGTCCAGTCTGCAGGAAGGGCGTAGAATCGGTGGAACATCTGTTCTGTACATGCAAAGTTGCAGGCTATTTGTGGTATAGAGGGGCATCATGGTTTGGCATTGAGTGGGCTATCCCTGGAAATGTTGGTGATTTGTTGAGTGGATGGTTTGATCAGGCACTTAGACATGGTAAGAAGGAATTATGGAATCTTACAGGGATGGCTTTATGTTGGATGATTTGGAAATGTAGAAATGATATGGTGTTTAAAAGGATAGAACCAAACTTGAGAAATACTGAGGAAGATATAAAGAGGCTGATACAGACATGGTGGACGGCTGGATACAATGGTTCTCATTCTATTCTGGGAGATGTGAACGCTAGCTTCCCGATAGGATTGGTGCAATAAGGGATACATCGTATTAAGGGTCCTCGCAAAGGATTGGTTTGGGAAAGACCTCGAAAGGGTTGGTGGAAGATTAATACGGATGGCTCTTTGCTAGGGAACCCGGGACCGGCAGGAATTGGTGGGATCATTTCGAACGATAAAGGGAACGTAATATTTATATTTTCAGATTTTATAGGCCACACAGATTCTTCAGAGGCGGAGATTATGGCGATAAACAGGGTGTGTGTGGCTCTCCTGCGAGATCAAGGCTTCCCTCTTCTAAGTTTGTTATTCGAATGCGACTCTTAGAATGTGCTGAGGTGGGTGGTGGATCCTGACAAGCTCCCATGGCGTTTTAGAAGCCTAATAATTGGCCCAATACTGGCGGTTTTGAATTGTGCTTGTGAAGTTAGGGTAGAACATATATTGAGAGAGAAGAATGCTACTGCGGACTATTGGGCAAGGAAGGGGGCGGCACAAGAATGTAAGGTGGAGGGCTGGCTGTAGACTTTGCTATTGGAACAGGGATTCAGATATAGTAAGGGGGTAGGTCCGGATGAAGTTGGTGCACAGTTATAGAAAAGAGGCTTGTCCGGGTGAATTTGGAGGGGAATGATTCGATCAAATCCTACAGGAAACAAAGGTATCAGGCGATTGAAGCAGACAGGAAATGGACCTGGAGGTGCCTTTGGAAGATAAAATGTTCTTTACAAATGTTGAAAATTGCCATGCTGGAACTCAAAAGCTGGGGTAGGGAATGGTAAGAGCTGTTGATGCTGGAACCCAAGAAGCGGGGGAGGAAAATAATGAGGACTGAAGCTATGCCAATATCGAGGATGCTACTGGAGCTGGTACCCCCTGGTAACTCACAATGTTTGATTGTTTGATCTAAACAGGTGCGGTGTTGTCCTGCATTGTACATTTGAGCCATCCGATAAAATATCCGGTGAGATCTAAGCCTTAAAGTTCTTTTGCTGTATGCATTGGCGGTGCTCATGGTGAAATTCTAAAATTTGCTTAACTATACGTATTGAGCCTGCATCTACTCTTTTCAATGTGTTGAAAAGGATAAGGGGTCTAGGATTATTCCACTTGGCCTACACTTTACCCACACAGGTTTCATTACCCCCATTTTGAGTCTTAAATGAAATATCCTACCTTTCCCTAGCTCTTATCTTGTCCTCTGAACCTCTAAATTCTCCTTCGATCTAGCAAATAGTCTCTCCGTCCATTGGGATGTTCTGGAACTACCTTTGAATAGTCACATGAAAATCTCTTTGTGATGTTGCAATGTTGCTGTAAATTTTGCTTTGGTGGTGGTTTGCTGTTGAAAGTGTGTGGGTGAGATCTATCAGCATGTGATAGGGTGGGTTATTCGATGGGATACGTTGTTTGGAAATGAATAGAATTGTTGATTGATCATTTCTTTGGCTTCTGTCACTGGTTTTTGGATAGCCCCTCGGAAAATTGAATACTATAACACTCATAATAAAAAAAAGGAGAAAAAAAAGAAGAAAAAAAAACAATACAAAATATGGCATTATTGGAATCTGTTGGTTAGGGGCCTTTGTAATTAGTAGAACATTCTGATTGATAGTTCTGAGAGCAGAGGTGAGCTTCATGGATTCATCGATTAGCTATGTCGACGGGTTTTGATATCAGGTGCTGATTTTCCCTTTTGTAGTATATTTTGAATCTTCGTGTGATCACTCTAAGGCGGTTCCTCATCCCCTCTTGCCGTTGTTTCTCGTCCCTACCTCCAGCCTTGCTCCCGTTTACACCTATCTTATCTATAGCCCCTTTGATTCGATGCATTGGTTTGAGTACTATGCAGGAGCGATGTGTCTTTGAAGCATGTTTTCGGGATTGTCTCCTTGATGCAACATTCCCAATATTGTTGATGCTATTGAGCTATTGTTTTTCTCGGGAAGGCTTCTGTGATGGTTGTTGCAGAGGGTTACTGCCAAGTCACTAGAAAATGGATGGTGCTGGATTGATGTAACACAAAGTTCTGGCTTGGATTGATGCTAATCAGATGGGCAACGGAAAACACAAGATGAAGGGAACAAGTTGATGCTGGTAGTTGCTAATTTGTGCGGTGCATTGCTGATCGCATCGTCTGAGAGCAGTGCGTTATCATAGACTTGCTCTATCCTGCTCAGTGGAGTGATAGGTTCCCGGTGGTAATTTAGCGTCGTATGTACCCCATCTCTCTCATGTTTCTTTGAAGGAGTGTGAGATAGATGTAGTGGTAATGGTGCACAGGCTATGCCAATTTATTATTCCTTGGCTGTTTTCCTTCGGGCACAGTAGATCTATTGTAACGATTGGAGTTTTATGGTTGTTTAAATAAATTTACTATTTCTCTCAAGAAAAAAAAATGTTAAAAAGTTAAATAAGACAATATAGCTATGACAGAATGGAGTGTTACATAATTTATTTTTATCACTATATGAGGTCTAACTAAAATATTCGCTCAGGGCCCCAAAAAGTTCGAGACGGACTTGAATATATTTAAAATGAGGTCAAGATTAAATTAAAATTTTATGAGAGAAAATTTGCACACGATAATAAAAGTTGACATTTCGTGCGCTCTATGTCTCATGCGCAATGGCTTGAAATTTCTGCGTAGCTCCATTTCGTTTTGAAGCGACGACATAAATTTTTATTTTTATTGTTTTTATATTCACAATAAATATTTGGAATTAGAAGTATATATATTATGAACATGAAAAACAATAAGTTTTGTTACTAGTAATCCTGTTAAATTTGGACAAAAGTGAACACATTAAAAAAAAAAATCAAAATAAATTAGATATGTATATTTTTCTTTTTGAATTTGACAATCGAGTAGGAGGAAATGGTGGAAGGAGTCAATTACACACAAATTAGATAGTACTATTTTTTTGGGGGGATAGATTAGATAGTACTAGGGGTGTAAATGAGACTGATAGGCTCGTAAAATATTCGGGCTCGACTCGATCAAAGCTCGACCAAAGCTCGACTCGAAAAGGCTCGACTCGAATTCGAGATCGGCTCGGAATATGAACGAGCTCAAGCCGAGCTAAGCAATACTCGGCTCGAAAGCTCGATAATAGGCTCGAATATATAATATTATATATATATATATATATTCTTATATATTAAAATATAGTAGAAGAAGTCAAGGAGTATTTTCTTTCTTAAATCCAGAAGTATTTTAATATATTTCTAAAAAAATCCATCCTTCAAGTTTTATCCTGTCAAGCAAGAAATCTCTTTGCCTTGTCGTGTCCTACCAGCTGCAAACTGGAGACTCGAAGAGAACCGGAAGGATTGGTAAGTTATTTGAGATGCTGAAAATTCCAGGTAGAGCAACAACTAGACTCATTATTCAATAATTTCATTCAACCAAAAAAAAAAAGAGAGAGAAATTTATTTCGAGCTTTTTAGGCTCATCGAGCCGAGCTCGAGTTTCACTATTTTGTGTCGAGCTCGAGCCGAGCTCAATTTCTGAAGCTCGTCGAGCTTCGAGCTCGAGCCGAGCCGAACTTATACTTCATCGAGCCGAGCCGAGCCCACCTAGGCTCGAGCTCGGCTCGGCTCGTTTTCACCCCTAGATAGTACTATTTTTATCACTATAAAACGTTATAAAATAGAATATTTTATTTTATAGTAATTTTTAAGAAAAGCTCTAGGAAATTTGAATCGTAAAGTCTTTTTTATTTCACAAAATAATTCTTGTAGACCTAAACCAATCTCGTATACATACACCATAATAATAATAACGTTGGAAAATTTGAATCGTAAAGTCTTTTTTATTTCACAAAATAATTCTTGTAGACCTAAACCAATCTCGTATACATACACCATAATAATAATAACGTTGGAAAGTACACAGCAATCATTAAAAATTGTAAATGAATTGGGATATAAATAAACCAGTTAGGATAGAGTGCAGCTGCCTCCATTTGCAGGCAGCATGAGAAAGTATTTTTTTGTGATATTTTAAAACTTTTGTAATGTATGGTATTATTTTTGTGATGATAATTATTTTATGATGTTTAAAAATTTTGTAATGAGTGCTACTGTTTTTATGATGTTAAAAACATAAACATCACAAAATTAAGTTTTCACATCACAAAATTAAGGTGTCCCAATATGAATGCATGTGCAGATGGGAGGGTGGTTTGTACTGGAACAGAGCCGTAAATAAACAAATAATTAGACGAAAATTTAGGAATGAAGATATAATTGAAGAGCAATTATAATTCATGGGTTTACACAATCTTCTTCCATTGACCACAAATATTCCGTCTGTCGTCATCCCTTACGTTATGACCCAAAATAGTCTCAAATTTCATCTTTAATTTCATAATCACCATAATTTATTTGAGTTTCTTAATCGAACATATAAATACACGAATAATGATTAGTATGAAACGTTATATTCATTATACTTTTTAAATGTCTAGATTATGGGATGATGACTTAGCCCAAGTGGTTAAGTCCATTGACTTCCAACGGAATGTTGGAGGTTCGATTCCCCACCGGCCCCCTATCTCTCCCTGTTTTTCCCTTTGTAATTGTGTGGCATGGGCTCCCACCACCCATTTCCAGGCCTTCAATGACTTTTCAAAAAAAAAAAAATGTCTAGATTGTACCATTAATTATATTACTATTATTCAAACCTTAAGCACATTAATAATGTTGATTGTTGGCGTGGGCTATCAATATTTGTCTTAAATTCCAATAAAAATATACTCCCTCCGTCCCAATATAAGTGGCCCCTTTCTTTTGGGCACGAGAATTTAGGTAGTGGGATTTAGTAGTTAAAGTGGTGTGAGTAAATTTGACTAATTCATCCATCTAATTTATAATGCTTACATTTGACTTTTAACCATATTTATTATTTAACTTTGACTTAATGTTATCGTAATGATGTAGAAAGACAAAAATAGTCAAGTGTGATCTTGTTGGAATCGTCTAATCGTATAGTTTTAGAATATATATTTTATATAATTTTTATTTATACCCATTTTGAGATATTAATGGTTAAACATATATAGGGACTTTGTGCAGAAAGTACAATTGTCATTATTGTGGGGTTTTTAATCATGTTTATGTTAATCTAATTTACTTAAAAGGGAAAGTGGTCACTTTTAATGGGACACCCCAAAAAGGAATAGTGGCCACTTTTAATGGGACGGAGGGAGTATTTCGTTACAAAAAACATCTCAAATAGCAACATATTTGGCAACTATTGATGAGCTAAGGAGCTCATTTGATGTTTGTCACTTCTGACATATTCTCCGGAAAGGCTAAGCGGGGGTGTGGACGATGAGCACTTCTTCACGACGTGAGCCTTTCCTCCAGATGGGGTGCGACCTCTACTAGCAGCGGATTTGGCGGGCACTTGGTTTTTGAGGGCTCGCTAAAGATGTTTCTGCTCTTACTTCCCTTATTTTTATTTTGTACTTCTCTTCTCTAGCCTGTATTGGCTGTTGTGCCAAAAAAAAAAATAGCAACAGGGGAAAAAAAATCGTCTCAAAGGGCGACATAAATTTATTCCATCGTAAGTTCCGTCTCTATTTGCGATAAAATATACTTCCACCAAAAAAATGTCTCAAATAGCAACAAGTAAATTTACGGCACAAATTGCAACAATGTTTTTTTTTTTTTTTTGTCCATCACAAAATTTGATTGCAAAAACAACTTTTTCTTATAGTAGGTGATTTCAAGGCTTGCTTAAATAAGGATTGAATTAAAGTATATGGACGAAATTGACATTATGAATAAAGTTATGTGACAAAATGGGTATTACAATATCAATTGAGTTAGGCTCTTGAACTATTATATTCAGGATTGTTCTGAATATGATGCATTTTTATTCATTCATGCTAGGAAGATATGAGGGATTAAACTTACCTAAATGACTAGGAACGTGAATATGGAATGAATATGTAATTATTATTTAATAAATGTCATGATTACCTACCCAATTAAATGCATGCCTTTTGGATGTTTCTTGCCCACATTGATCTGTAGTCCGAGTGTGAACAATTATGCATGTCTGAAATTTTGGCTGCTGGATCCGTTCCGGAATATGCTAGATCTAAATTCGATACCCGAAGACGATGAAAACCTTGATGTAAATGATAGCACACATGCTAATTGTATTTTTAAAAAATAAAACCTTAAAGTTTGTCTCACAAATTGTGTGGGATTTCCAGTATGGAATTTCATTAAATCATCAAGAAAGAATAAAGGAATATCATACATATTTCTAAGACTGTAAAATAAGCATATATTAGTAAATGCAGCATTCGAGTAATGGAATACAACAGAAGTAAAATGGAGAATAGGAAAAATCTTTTTCTCTTTAAAAAAAGCTTAATCTAGCAGAGGTGAAATACATTTTAGCGTTCGAGCAATGAAATTCAGCATAAAATAAATGCAACATTCAAGCAATGAAATTCAGCGTAAAATATTGGAGAATCAGCATGATAGCACAAAAGGAAACATCCCGTCATAGTGCTAGCCAGTCACAGTAAAACATCCCGACAATGATTAGTGTGTCACAACATGATAATTAATTACTTAAGGATTAGAATGAAAATTTGTTTTGTTTGACCTATTTTGTGTAAAAAAAACTATGTCCAAAAATCGAGACAATCATCATATCAAATTTAATATCCATTATAATGAGAAATAAATCTTTACCTTGGAGGATTCTACAAAAATGAGACTATTGCCACGATCAGATCATTTTATTTATTGTGTGAATCTTTGTATTAAAGGAATGAATATCTCTATACATAAATCACACCTAGCCTATTTTTCAAACAGCATGAAAAATATAAAAAAATCCAGATGTTCAGGTCAGTCCTGATTCAGGACTTGAACCTCTTCCTTACAATATACAGTAACCGTCTTTAATGATCTGAATGACTGAATGATCTGACATTAGTATAGTTATAGGCCCGGGTTAGATTATGAAATTAAGATAAATTTTGGAATGATTTTGATCTTTTATCCCAAAATAAATAATATATCCCCCAAATTCCAAGAAAATAATAAACCATCTTCTCCATGTACAACTCTTAAAACAAATGGGTGCGATCTGATTTGATTTTGAATCGGCTCGATGGAATTTAGCTCGTTTATTGAATAACGAGCTAACAATAAATAAATCTTACTGTATAATTTTATTATTTGAAAAATAAATTAATCGCTAACTTGATGCGTTTGACAATTAGATATTAACTGTTAACTGATTACGTGAGTAATAAGTTAGTCAAAATGAACTGTTTGACGATTTTGATACTAACTTTTTAACTATAATAAGCTGAAATCCAAAATATTATTACTATTTATTTATATCGGATTAAAAGAAAATGCAAATTGAATACTGTTTTAAGTTATTTTATCTATTTAAAATGAGCAGATTAAAAAGCTATTTTCACAGTAATTATATTTATAATGGGCCGGTTTAATTTGGTTATTATCCTCGCGAAAAAAAAAAAATGGTTTTATGAGTTTTCAACAAAGCAGTTCATTCATTAATGAATTTTCAACAATGAGTAGAGTTAAAAATTTGAAGGAAAAAAGGCTAATTGCAGTTGCAGGCCTGAAAACAGTGTATAGAGAGAGTCTGAGAAAGTCTTCAACAAGACTCTTGTTATTTTCATCTACTCCAAAAAGGTTTCTTGGGCTCCTCCTCAGTCCTCAGTCCACTCCTTAGAGACCTTCTTGCCTCTTGCTTCGTGCGTCTTCCTCTTTACTTCCATGCAAGTCCATGCCCATGGCTTTCTCTCTCAGTTGAAAAAAAACCCGCTGGACAATTTCCCCGCATCTTCCTTGAATCTATGACCCTGTCCTGCATAACTTGTTGGCTTTTTCCGAATCTAATTTATCTATCGGATCGTTCCGATTGCAGGTGTTCGCGGGCGCCCATTCTTCTTTCTCAATTTGATCGAATCACTTTCTAGCCGAAGAAATCATAGTCTTCGTTGGAAGCCCAGGTCAGCTTTCCTTTCTTTCCTCGCTTCAAATTTCCTTCCTCTTTTGTTTGTTGACTTTTACGGTCTTCATGCCCAATTTTCTCTCTTCAGCTTTTCAGCCATTTTTTTAAGCAATTGCACTCAATTACTATGAATTTGTAGATTATTTGGTTGAGAATACTCCTAAATGATTTTAGAACAAGATTAGTTTTTTATTCGATTCTGATGAATTGATAACGCTTTTTTAGAAAGTCGTGTTCTTATTAAGTTGTTGTTCTGCTCATTAATTCTCTTCAATGGTTATATGGTGGGTAGATGACATATGTAAACATGTGCTTGTGTGTATGTCTGGCTACTTTAGATGGGAATTGATTTGTGGATTATGAATGTAGGGATTAGATACGCATCACATGAGACTTGCTGGGTGATGAACCTTTCTGAGGCGGCTGTAGCATTGGGTGGTATCCTCTCACATGATTGGAGAAAATGGTAATGGATGTGATAGTAAATCCTTCTCTTTCTTCAGGAATGGAAGCCATCTGTAAGATTATCGAAGCTGTTATTGAGATTATAGCAGCCTCAGAAAGTGTCCTCATTCAGAAGAAGGGCTTTACAGAGCTCTCATCTTACATGAAGAGGATTCTTCCACTTCTGCATGAGTTGAATAAGAAAGGTGTTGAGGATTCTGAAGGGTTGAGAAATTTTGTGGAAATTCTAAACCGTGAGCTTAGGGCAGCAAAAAAGTTAATTAAGGAATGCAGTGAAATGAACAGGTTTTATCTCTTTGTGAATTCTCGGTCTATTGCAAAGAAGATTGAGCGTATTACTAAAGAGATTATTAATGCAATAAATTGCATTCCATTTGCTTCCCTAGATATGTCATTGAGGGTCAGGAAAGATATTGATCAGCTCATAATCAACATGCAGGCTGCTGAATTCCGCACCACAGTGGCTGAGGAAGAGATTTTGAAACAAATTGAATCAGTCATACATGAAAGGAATGTTGATCGTACCTATGCCAATAATTTGTTGGTTTCAATTGCCAAGGCAATCGGAGTTTCGACTGATCGGTCGGCGTTGAGAAAGGAATTCGATGAGTTCAAGAACGAAATTGATAATTTGCGGATTATGAAAGACAAGGCTGAAACTATACAGATGGATCAAATAATCGCCTTGCTGGAAAGGGCTGACGTAGCATTGTCTCTTGAAGATAGAGAGAAGAAATACTTAACCAAGAGAAACTCTCTAGGAACACAAACATTGGAGCCACTCCGGTCATTTTATTGCCCGATCACTAAAGAAGTTATGGTTGATCCTGTGGAGACGCCAACAGGGCACACATTTGAAAGGAGTGCTATAGTGAAGTGGTTATCACAAGCAGAGGAACCATTGTGTCCATTGACCTCAAAACCACTTGACGCTTCAATGTTGAGACCGAACAAGACCCTAAGACAGTCTATTGATGAATGGAAGGAAAGAAATGCTATGATTATTGTTGCTTCCCTGAAAGCGAAACTGTCATCTGAAGAACAGGAAGAGGTGCTTCAATGCATGGAACAGTTGAAGGATCTCTGTGAACAAAGAGATGTACATAGAGAATGGTTGATTTTGGAGAACTACCTACCTAGCCTTGTTAAGCAGCTTCATTCAAAAAATCGAGATATTAGGGCTGGAGCACTTCAAGTCCTTTTCTTGCTAGCTAAAGACAACGATGATGCCAAGGTACTTATTTTAGCTCTGGTGCTTGATTGAAAATAAAATTCATCTACCTTTCCATACCACTATAACTTCATCTATAATGTTGCATTTAACTATGATAACATACATTTTATTCTAAATAAGAAATCTTTGTTGTCTGAATGATTCAATGTCCTAAAATGTACCATAACATTTCTGATTCATTGTGCAGGAAAGAATTGCTAAGATAGACATTTCCATTCAACGAATTGTTCAGCTTCTTAGCCGTAGCGCTGGTGAAAGAAAATTAGCTGTGGCATTGCTACTGGAACTCTCAAAATCTGAATTGGTCCGTGACAGCATTGGGAAGGTCCAGGGCTGTATTCTTCTTCTGGTAACCCTGTTCAACTATAATGACCTTCAAGTTTCCAGAGATGCGAAGAATGTTTTGGAAAACCTTTCATTCTCTGATGACAATGTTATCTTCATGGCCAAAAATAACTATTTCAAACATCTTCTTGAACGTCTTTCTTCTGGTATGTTTCTCTGGTATTTCTTTGACTACGTTCAATGATTACCCATATGTTAGACCACATTTTTTTTATAGGAACACACAGAGTTTCATCACTACTTGAATTTACCAAATATAAGTGGAGTACCAGAACATATCTTAATGTTAGGACTTGGGAAGGTTGTGATAGGATAATGAAATATTGGCCTGGACTTGCATGATTTATAACTGAAATAACTCATAATGCTTCTTTGGCTGATATTTTTGGCACATGAAGAAGATTCATCCTTATCCAGGAATGAGCTTTAATGCTTGTTGACGTACCTACTAAATAATGTCATTTGGATTTTGGCCAATGTCGGGTTATTTATAAATTTAAAAAAAAGAAGAAAAGATACGCTTACAGAAAAACAATGTTAATTTGCCAGTTCCTCTCCCTATATTATTTATGGAGACATATGCACTTAAAAATCTTTGTATGCGTTTGTGAAACTTGACTGTGCTATTATCCAGTCAGTATTGTGCCTCTTTGCAACTATGACTTTGAAAAGTAATGCGACGGTGTTATTTATGGCAGGTTCTGTATCTGGTCATGTCAAGAAGAGAATGGCTAAAGCGTTGGGTGAGATGGAATTGACCGATCATAACAAATCTTCCCTAGTTGAAAGTGGTGTCTTGGATTTACTTCTTGTCTTGGTCTCACATAAGGATATGGAAATGAAACTAGTAGCCATTGAAGCTCTTCTGAATCTTTCAAAATTAAAAAAGAATGGCCAGGAGATAATACAGAAAGGTGCAGGGCGTACATTGTTGGACATTCTCTACCAACAAACATCAGCACAAAGTTTGCGTAAAGTAGCAGCAGCTACTGTTGCGCAACTTGCTTTATCAACAATACCGGAAAGTTCTGATTTGATGCCAGTATCAATGTTAGAATATGATGATGATATATCCAAACTCTTTTCCCTAATTGATCTTACGGGCCCTGATCTGCAGCAAAAGATCCTCCAGACTCTTCATGCCTTGAGTCTATCTACATCTGCTGATGTGGTCAAGATTAAACTAATAGAGGTAATAAATAATCTTTACCCTTGGGGCTATTTTTCTTCATCTAACTAATGCCACTTATAGTTTTGTGATTGCATGGTACACTTGCATAAGTTTCGTTATTTATGGCCTCTGAGTAATGCCTTACGGTGGAGGCAATCGGATTCATGCTCACTTATAAATAATTTATTGCTTTTACAGTGTGATGCTGTCCCAACACTGTTTCGCTTATGCAAGGGGGATGATGTTTACTTACGTGCAAATGCTGTCAAGTTGTTGTGTCGCCTGACTGAAGGAGGTAATGAGGCTGCAATTGCTGATCATGTGACAAAAGCATCAATTGAAACTTTGCTCAAGATCATTAATACATCTAATGATGAGGAAGAAATTTCCTCTACATTGGGTATAATTGCTAACCTTCCCAAGTCTAGTGGAACCTCCGAGTGGTTGTTGGAATCTGGAAATCTCCCTGTAATTTTTGAATTTCTTCGGAAAAGCATTCACCAAAACCAAAAGTTTCTAGAGGACGCAGTTGGAGCCATATGTCGTTTGACAGTTCAAACAAGCTTGCAGCTTCAGAAAAAAGTAGCCGAAGCAGGTGTGATCCTATTGTTGGTGCAGTTGCTAAGGGTAGGGAGCAGCTTAACAATAAAGCGAGCTGCCACTGCTCTTGCTCAGCTTTCAGAGAACTCCCCTGGGCTGAGTAGAGAAATCTCAAGGCATCGAGGCTTTTGGTGCTTCTCAGCTTTGCCGGAGGTTGCTTGCCCCATTCACAAGGGACGTTGTACAGTTGTTTCCTCATTTTGCTTGTTAGAGGCTGAGGCAGTTGAGCCTCTTGTTCGGGTTCTCAGCAATCCTGATCCTGCAGTCTCCGAAGCTGCATTAGATGCGCTCTTGACTTTGATCAGCGACGAACGGTTGCAAAATGGGTGCAAGGTGCTAAGAGAAGCCAATGCCATGCCTGCTATAATCAGACTATTAAGCAGCCCGTCTAGCAGTTTGCAGGAAAAGGTTTTGATTTCTTTGGACAGGATTTTTCGTCTGCCAGAGTATAAGACTAGCTTCGGGAAGTTAGCTCATATGCCTTTGGTGGACTTGACTCAAAGGGATAACAATAGCTTGAAATCTTTAGCTGCGAGGATACTTGCTCGACTAAGTGTGCTTCACGATCAATCCACATTTTTCTAGGGGGAAATGCGCTTGCTTCAATCTCAACTTAGATGAGTTTCCATGCTTGCTGGATCTGACATTCTTTTTTCATGTAAATACCAAAGGGGCAATATTTCAAGATAAAGGGAAGTTTGGCAATGGATTATGGTTCCCAGTTGGATATCCGACTAGGTTAGTTGAATAAATCGTGTATTGAAAGTGCCACGTACTTCTCCACATGTTTCATGCATGTGTATTTTTTGTAATGATGGGTAGTTCCTCCATGGGTCTGTCTGTCTGAAGTTCCATTACTGATAATAGTTGTTGGTAATTCATTTGTAATGTGATTACAGAGGTCCTTATTCTTTTGTAGTTGATAGAAAGCTTCTATACATAGTACCATGTAGCTATGTACTTGTGAAATTTCCTGTGTATATATGTAATACTTTATTTTTTTTAAGAGAGGATCTTTTGCTGCTGTTCTTCACATTCAAATGAGTTACAGTCAATGGGGTCATCTGAGGAAGATCCCCAACGGTTCATGTGCTGCTGTCCTTCAGATTCTTGTGCATGAATTGATTGTACATTTCTTTCCAACATTGCCAAAAAATAGCTTTCATGTAATCTTGTTACATGATATGATCAGAACAGGATTTGCGCTAGGGGTGATTAACGAGTAGAGCTACTCGAACTCGACTCGGCACTTGACTTGAAAAAAGCTCGACTCGTACTCGAAAAATTCGACTCGAGTCGAGTATCGAGTATCGAGCTCAAGCTCGAGTAGAAGCATATGATACTCGTCGAGTATCGAGTACTCGTCGAGTAGCCGAGTACTAGTTTATTAATTAATTTAATTATATTTTAAATATTGGGCCACAATTCTCATATTTTTAAAAAAAGAAATGGCCCAAGCCCAACTCCAATACTTGTGTCCATTACTGAATTTCATGTGCAGATGGGGAGTAATAAACTACTCAAGCATCATGGGCCATTTACTCAGTAGGCTTATCCATTATCCAGCAGAAACCAAAAACAAAAAAAAGCACAAAATGAATAAACAAGTCAAAAATAAAAAAATGAGAATAAAGCCCATTTAGCCTAATCCAGATTCTAGCGAAAAAAAAAAAAACTTGCAAGCTGCTCGAGATCGAGTAGCCATATTTGTCCGTCAAGTCAAGCGCAAGTATTGTACTACTCGGGCTCGACTCGACTCGATATCACCCCTAATTTGCGCAGAGGACATACCCAGAAAAAAAATGCATCTTCATTTTATCCATTAACATTATGCCTTCATTTCTCTAATTCATTACTAAGTACTAACTACACATTTCTGAAAATGGATCAAGCCTGCTTCACCTTGCCTAGCAGCAATTTTCTCCTCCCCACAAGCTTCAGAACTTCATCGATGAGTACGACTGGAGCAGACACCGCGAACACAAGTAGCCATTCGTTCAAACTCAATGGAACGATACCAAACACGCCAGCAAGGAAGGGCGTATAGAGTATCAAACAGTGGAGAGCAAGAGACACCGTCATGGCTACAAGGAGCCAAGGATTTCTCCAAGGTGGCATTCGGATTAGGCTGTTGTCTTCCGACAAGGCATTCAGAGAATTGAACATTTCGATTGCAACCAGCACAGTCAGCGACAGAGTTGTTGCCTTGACTTTGCCTATGGAGAAATAGTCACAGGGGTTTGAGAAAGAAATCATACCACCACCAGCAACCGTGAACGGGGATGCAGTAAAATTCGACCAGGACGAGCACTCCCCCCAGTGCCGGAGCTGAGACAATTCGACTAGTGTATGCCCATCACTCAACAGGTTTATGCCGAGGAATGAAGCCTGAGTGTACCATAAGATGAACACACCGACTGTTGCAATGCCAACGTATGAGCCAATCACCTGCCAACATAGATTTTCACAGGACAAGTGAAAGGCAAGCATTGAAACTGTAAACCTCACCAGATATATTAAAAAAAAAAAAAAAAAAAGGTCGAACAAAACTAACCATATATCGGAAGAACACCCAAGAATCAATGAGAGCATCGTTGCTTTTCCGTGGTGGTTTCCGCATAATATCAACATCGGGAGGGTTAAATCCAAGGGCCGTAGCAGGAGGGCCATCTGTAACCAAATTCACCCACAGAAGCTGCACAGGTATCATGCATTCAGGTATTCCTAGAGCCGCAGCCAAGAATATGGATATAACCTCTCCAACATTCGATGAAATCATGTATCTGCAGTTGAAATTTTTTTCAAATGTCTGTCAAAAATTGTTTGCATTTTCTAGAGTATAGCTCTGGTGAACCTGATCTGAAACCTTACCTGATGAAAGCTTTCATGTTGTCGTAGATTGAACGACCCTCGCCAACAGCAGACACTATTGTGCTGAAGTTATCGTCCGCCAACACCATATCCGAAGCTTCTTTTGCAACCTAGAACATTGACCATGGATAATAATATTCAAAAACTGAGGTTTATTATCAAGAAGGCGCCTTTATAAGCAAGCTTTGAACAGTTACCTCAGTCCCGGTAATGCCCATGGCTATTCCAATATCAGCGAGTTTTAAGGCAGGTGCATCATTGACCCCATCCCCAGTCATTGCAACAATTTCTCCCATATCTTTGAGCATCCTCACGATATCTTGCTTGTGTCGAGGTTCAGCTCTTGAGAACACCTTTCCCCCAGGTTTTGACAAAATATCAAATTGCTGGGAAGGTGAAAATGTCGAAAACTCTTTACCGGTGAAACTTCTTCCCTCGACGTCCTCCCCTACAGAAAACAGCCCAATTTCCTTGCAGATTGCTTCAGCTGTGGACTTATTGTCTCCTGTGATCACCATCACCTTAATTCCTGCTCCTCTGCAGTCTTCAATAGCTTTGCCAACTTCCTCGCGAGGAGGGTCCCGTATGCCAACGACTCCTACAAAAACTAGACCACTTTCGATGGAGGAATAGCAGGAAGGATCAAGCAACTTCTTGTGGGATGGATGAGTTTCTGTATAGTAATCTGAAAGCTCTCCGAGATCATCTTTGTATGCCAAGCCTAAGCATCGCAGGCCCTTCGAAGTCATTTCCAATAGCCTCAGTAGCAACAATTTTCTAGAGTTATCATCCATGGGGAAAGTCGATCCATCTGCGAGCTGTACATAGGAACTACGCTCCAGTAAACTCTCAACGGCTCCCTGGAAGAAAGATAATATCAGTCATTTAAAAGCACAGCGTTAGTAAATCTTCTATGTCATCAACGAATTCAATCAAACACATATACCTTGACAAGAAGGCGGTTGCAGCCATCTGGTTTGCGCACAATGACACTCATTGATTTGCGGACACGATCAAATTCCATCGTTGCAACTCTTTTTGATCGTTTCATCCACCAGTCACAGGAAGCTGAGAATAGCAGAAGTGTTACACACTCCACAAGAACATCTAAGGGAACAATGAAGGATTGACATAGATAAATATCACATGTTGCTACTCACATAGTTTAACAGTGGAGTGATCGATCAAATAATTAGACAATATCTTTGAATACCGGATATTGTCCTTGACCTCGCTGTTTGGAACACCCATCTTTTCTACCAAAACCTTAAGAGCAGCTTCAGTAGGCAATCCAGTTGCTCTAAATAAACGACCATCGCTATATACTCCAGCATCATTACAAACAGCACAAATTTCAGCTACGGCTAGCAAGTTCGGATCCATGTTATCACAATTCCAGTTGACTATTCCTCCATCCTGGGGATTATAAGTTGTGCCTTCAACTTTGAAAACTCGGGACACTGTGGACTTACCTCCCAAGGTAAAGAATTCTGCCACAGACATCTGATTCGTTGTCAAGGTCCCAGTTTTATCTGAACAAATAACAGTCGTACATCCTAAGGTCTCCACGCTTGGAAGCTTCCTAACTATTGCATTCTTTTGAGCCATTTTCCTTGTCCCGAGAGCTAAGCAGGTCGTAATTACAGCAGGAAGACCTTCAGGGATTGCAGCTACAGCAAGAGCAATTGCTATCTTAAAGTAGTAAGTGCATTTATCAAATGAGAAACGGAAGTTTGAAGGCCATCCGTTCGACATCTCCCATGTGAGAAAATATTTATAGTTGATTATCCATACGGTGAGACAAACGATTCCAATGGCGGTCGTCAGCCTATTGCCAAATTCATCTAGCTTCTTCTTCAAAGGAGTTTCATTTTCCTCCAGCGATGCTTCGTGTATCTGCGTCTGTATTTTGCCGATTTCGGTGCTCATTCCAATATTCACAACAATGCAGATGCAGCTGCCATTGACAACCGTTGTTCCTGAAAATACCATGTTTTCTTTCACCTGCAATTCGCAATCATCCATGAAAATAAGGTTGGTCCCTTTCATCACCGGCATCGCCTCCCCTGTCAGCGAACTCTGTTCGACTCTTAAGGTTGATGTTTTCAAGACTGCCACTCTCATATCAGCCGGCACTTTGTCGCCAACTCTCAATTCAACTATATCCCCGGGGACAAGTTCGCGCGCAGGCAGATCAGGCACTACATATCCATCCCTTATCACCTTGCAAGAGTCGCACTGCATATCCTTCAATGCTTCAAGGGCTTTCTCTGCATTGCCTTCTTGCCAAACTCCAACGACAGAATTAAGGACTAGTATCAACACTATGACGAGTGGTTCTACGTACAATTCAAAGCCCCCGGATTCTCCATTTTCATTCCCTTGCAAGAAGGCCAGTACGAACGAGATGAAAGCCGCAACTAAAAGGATCTTGACAAGCATATCATCAAATTGTTCCAGAACAAGCCTCCAGAGAGGCTTCCCCTTCTCTTTCTGAAGCTCATTCCATCCGTGTCTTTCCCGCCTCTTCTCCACGTCGTAGCTGCTCAGACCTTTGTCTATCTTCACTTTGTACTCTTTCAGACACTGCTCAACGGACCATGACCATGCCTTGAATGGTTTCTCACCAGACATTTCTTCCATCAGATATCGGTTATTCTTCAAAAGATAAATCTCCAGCAAATTAAATCATTTCAATCTCCTAAACACAATAGAATAATTAAAGAAGAATGGAGAACAGAATGCTCTGTATTGCAACATTAAAACAGAGAGATGATCAAATTCAAAAGATAATAAAAAAACAAAATACAGAAGTAAGAGCAATGTGGTAAGAACTCCTTCCCTATCAATGGTTGGTTTTCAACTTTATTCTCCAACTAACTCACGGAAAAGCATTAAATGTGCCGCTATTCACTCAATAAGTGATATTTATCCTAATGAATGCTTCATTACAACCCACCCAACTATATGTAAGAAAATGATAGCAAATTACCAGATATCGATACGCTTGTCAACGTTTCTAAAATTTGAAATATGCTACTATTTGCAAGCCAAGGTCGAATAAAGGAAACAACTTTGCATAAATAAATTATTCAACAAGCAAACCCTATTCAAAGAAAAAACCTTTACGCCCAAGAAAGGAGAAAAGTCTCTCGCTTAGAGAGAAAGCAACAGGGAATCAGTTCATTGAAATATTGCGTTGAAGACAAATAAAATACCTTGTGATTCCAGTTCCAGTGGAAGATTTTGGTCAAATAATCCCTTTGTTCCACGGAAGGAAAATTCTACAGCCATTACAATTTACAAAAAGAGTGGTTGCATTTGGAAGAATATTAGCACAAAGTAAAGGAGTCCGTTTGTTGGAAATTCGTAGCGGTTGTTGAATTGGACTCCCTTTTTTTTCGAAACTTTAAAAATGGACGAAGTAACGAACTTTTTATCCACACTCAGTTTCTTCTTTCTTTTGGGCCCTGAAACGACATGGTTTCGCCTTTCAAATTTTTGACTGCATCATTACCCCCATCTTTTAATAATGCTTCCCTATTTCATCAACAACTGTAAATAATTTTAATAAACTTTTCCTTTATACCAAGAAATTTTAAAAATTGCATCTTGCTATGGAAAGAATATTCGAGGAAATTTCACAGAAGGGGAAAAATTAAGTACTGTACTTTAGTTGCATTGACTTTCATTGTTTGCAAGACGTGCAAGCTGCAGGCATACAATACAGCCCATAGAATAATAGGATTATACAGCACTTGGGAAAGAACTACACACTACCAAAACTTCAAAATGACATGGGTGCAGATATGGTCGAGGGTTTCGGAACATATCGAATAAACAAAATAATTAGATTTGATTTATATCTCTGTTTGAGATTTGATTTCTGATTTGTCTTTATTTTATTATTGCATTACATAAAATAACACATCTAAACTGCATGAACATAGGAAGCAGCAGACAGGAAAAAAATTAAGACAAGTGAAAAATATTTTTATTATTACCTGCAGGCCTCATCCGAAGTAGGATTACCAAACCTGGGTTGGTAAGATTCGAGTGTTTGAGCTGTGGGATGTTGGGTCACCAAATCGAACACTAATTAAGTAAAGTTTTAAATTTTACCTTACCGAATAACACGCTTCCGAGTTCCAATAATTACTGTTTTTGTTTCTGGACTCGACTGGTTCTCTTTCTTTCTTTTTGGTGGTTCATTTATAATCAATCGGTTTAATTATAGCTTGTCTGCTACTCGAGGAAAATTCGAGGAAACTGTCCACAGTGACTTCACAACTCCTCGTTAATGATGCAGTTATTGGAGATGTTTGGGAGTCAGCGGATCGGTTAGAAGATAGCAGATTCGAAGAGACAACTGTGAGACAATATGCTCTTCCAATATGCTATATGGTGGTCAATATGCTGTCATCCAAACAGCCCCATTGTGTCACGTGAACTTCTTTCACCTTTCAATGCACACGGAAAAGTGTGGACTCATTTGGGTAAAGTATACGGATGTTCGTAATTTTACAGCTCACAACAATATACTCCCTCCCTCCCTTTTTAATTGTATTTTTAGAAAGTAAAAAGTGTTCTAAAATAGTTGTCATTTTTAGGTAGTTATAGGTAGTTATGCTATGTTTTTACTATATTGTCCTTCACTTTAAATAAATGTTATTTGTTGACATTTATTAAGAATAAATTTAGTTGAAGGGTAAAAATGTAAATTTATGAGTTAATTAATGCAAACCTTGGTTATTGAAATTGAGCTGAAAGAGACAACTAAAAAGGAACGGAGGGAGTAGTACTCCAGTAGTTCGTTATTATACAATTCGGTTTCTGTAATGACATAATAATTACCAGCAGGTGCAGTCAGTGTTAAAAATGATGTGTAGCACTTTGTAAAGTGATGTATAAACCTTATAAAGTAATGTATAGACTGTAGTTTGTTTTTTTTTTTTATTAGTTTTTGGTTCATAACCTCAATCCATCACTTTTTTTATACTAACACATCATTTCATATACGCATACCCATCATTTTTGAATGTGCCAGTACCTACAGGCCGCCAGCACCCAAACGATTTCCGTTATTATGGGCTTAGGCCCAAATTATGTGCTTGAATTTATTAGGTTTCATAGTATGAAGTATTATTTATTTTTAAGATTTCTTTTGTTAGTATCTAAGAGATTGTTATTAGGAATTTTGAGCCTAATACTGAACAAAGCTGAGTTCTCCTATTAGAAGAATTTTCTTTTTTATTCTATTATTTTTGCACAAAACCCACCGTAAGTCTCGATCAGACAAAGTCCAACACGTGTGTGCATAATGCATTGCTGCCCTTTGTATGTCTCGTCCATCGAGGCATGCAAGTATCAAGTATGCATCCTAGCTAAGTGTCCATTGATGCATGCAAGTATGTATAGGTTTTATTCAACCACAAGTATGCAATATACTCCCTCCGTTTTTCTTAACTCTTACACTTGGTATTGGCATAGGATTTAAGGACTATGTTTAAAGTGATTTAGTTTAAAATTTGTAATATAATCATAGATTAATTTTTTAAATATTACACTTGTAGCTATGAAAAGGAATGTGTAATATTTATTTTAATCATATTTATTTTTAAAATAAGTGTTAATCTATATTTTAAAACTTTAAAAATATTCTAAATATAGTAATGTAACACTTATTTTAAAACACCTATAAAAGGAAAGTGTAATCATAAAAAAAAAGGGAATGAGGGAGTATATTTGTATATATATGTGGATGTTTGGGAGTCAGTAGATCTGCTAGAAGATAGTAGATTTGGAGAGCAGATTGTGAGACAATTCTCTCTCCGGATCCGCTATCCGCTAGCGAATCCGGCGGCTTCCAAACATCCCATAGTTGGACATGGTCAAAAACTTGACTGGGAATATATTCAACCACAAGCTAGCTAAGTGTCTGCTCCACTCATTTTTGGTTAATGGGGGTCGCATCGCATCACTCTAATTTTAATTTGTACTCCCTCCGTCCCATATTTATCTTCTTTGACACTGTAGATACGGAGTTCAAGAAAGTTGTATTTTATTATTTTCATGTGTACTTTTTGAGGGGTAAATTTGTCTCTTTTTGTCTTGTAGTACAATTGTTATAAAATTAAGGATTGGTTTTTCTGTAAATATATGGACATGTAGGGACATTTTAGTAAAAAAAATTCCCTTTTTGGGGTAGTAAGATAAATGTGGGACGTCCAAAAACGGAAAGTAAGAAGATAAATATGGGACGGAGGGAGTATAGTGCATGTCATCAAGAACAATGTTTTGGACTATTCCATTTGTACATTTGCGGACTTCTTTAATTTTGGATATAGAGTCCGAACACGCAGTGCCATGGCAGGTACTGACAATAATCTTTTATGCCAGCCGCCAAAATTCCTCAACTTTTGTACCCGAAAAGGCATAAAAACCCCTGGTTCGTGGTGTGGTTCGTCTACGAACCGGGTTAATAACCACGAACCATGGGATTAATTAGTAAAGGTGATTAAGGAAGCATGGTTCGTCGTTAAAGTTGTGGACCGGAGACGAACCGCTGCCATTGACGACGAACCATGGCCCCACGTGGCAATGTGGGTTCGTCTTTAGTCGACCATTACGCACGACGACCCACCCACAGACCACGCACCATCCCCGATTTTATTACTCATTAATTTTTATTATAAAATCAATTTAATCCAATCATATTTATTATTATTATTTTAATTAATACTCTTAAAATGACAATATTTATTGTATTATAATTAATGAAGTATTATGGAAATATAATTATTTTAATTTTCCGTCTACAAATATTATAAAATCTATTATAACAAAATAATAATAATAAGTTTTATGTATTATTAATATTATATTGTTATTATTAATATTATTATTATTATCATTATTATTAATATTCTTTTACTATTGTTTCTATAATAATTATTATAATGTACTTATAGTTTTAATACTCCTAAAAATATAATTATTAATATAAATATTAAAATTATTAATTATTATTATTAATTTAATAATAGCAAAAATATTAATTATTAATATAATTATTTTATTATGAATATTAATAATATTATAATGATTAATTATCATTATTATTATTTAGTAATATAATTATTTTATAACTATAATAAATGTTAAAATTATTTTATACTTTCTCCGTTCCTTTTTATTTGACATGGTAGGAGTTTTGTTACTGTGCATTGAGTAACTTTGATAGGACTTCATGTATACAGTTATATAGATGAAGAAATAGTCAAACCTTTTTAATAGTAATAAAATATTAATAATAATGATAATATTTATTCCATTGCAGTGCACCCGCGCCAACGAGTCGAACACCATCACCATGGGTGCCTACTCTTACGTCTCGGAGCTCTGGAAGAAGAAGCAATCCGATGTCATGCGCTTCATACTTGGGGTTCGTTGTTGGGAGTACCGTCAGGTTCCCGCCGGCGTCCGCGTCACCCACCCTACTCGCCCCGACAAGGCAAGACGCCTCGGCTACAAGGCAAAACAGGGGTATGTGGTTTACCGTGTCCGTGTTAGACGTGGTGGAAGGAAGAGGCCAGTTCCAAAGGGTATTGTACATGGGAGGCCCACCAACCAGGGTGTTACTCAGCTGGAATTCCTGCGCAGCAAGAGTTCCGTGGTGGAGGAACGTGGTGGCAGGAAATGTGGGGGCATTAGGGTTCGTTGTTGGGAGTACCGTCAGGTTCCCGCTGGCGTCCGCGTCACCCACCCTACTCGCCCCGACAAGGCAAGACGCCTCGGCTACAAGGCAAAACAGGGGTATGTGGTTTACCGTGTTCGTGTTAGACGTGGTGGAAGGAAGAGGCCAGTTCTAAAGGGGATTGTACATGGGAGGCCCACCAACCAGGGTGTTACTCAGCTGGAATTCCTGCGCAGCAAGAGTTCCGTGGTGGAGGAACGTGGTGGCAGGAAATGTGGGGGCATTAGGGTTCGTTGTTGGGAGTACCGTCAGGTTCCCGCCGGCGTCCGCGTCACCCACCCTACTCGCCCCGACAAGGCAAGACGCCTCGGCTACAAGGCAAAACAGGGGTATGTGGTTTACCGTGTCCGTGTTAGACGTGGTGGAAGGAAGAGGCCAGTTGCAAAGGGGATTGTACATGGGAGGCCCACCAACCAGGGTGTTACTCAGCTGGAATTCCTGCGCAGCAAGAGTTCCGTGGTGGCAGGAAATGTGGGGGCATTAGGGTTCGTTGTTGGGAGTACCGTCAGGTTCCCGCCGGCGTCCGCGTCACCCACCCTACTCGCCCCGACAAGGCAAGACGCCTCGGCTACAAGGCAAAACAGGGGTATGTGGTTTACCGTGTCCGTGTTAGACGTGGTGGAAGGAAGAGGCCAGTTCCAAAGGGGATTGTACATGGGAGGCCCACCAACTAGGGTGTTACTCGGCTGGAATTCCTGCGCAGCAAGAGTTCCGTGGTGGAGGAACGTGGTGGCAGGAAATGTGGGGGCATTAGGGTTCGTTGTTGGGAGTACCGTCAGGTTCCCGCTGGCGTCCGCGTCACCCACCCTACTCGCCCCGACAAGGCAAGACGCCTCGGCTACAAGGCAAAACAGGGGTATGTGGTTTACCGTGTCCGTGTTAGACATGGTGGAAGGAAGAGGCCAGTTCCAAAGGGGATTGTACATGGGAGGCCCACCAACCAGGGTGTTACTCAGCTGGAATTCCTGCGCAGCAAGAGTTCCGTGGTGGAGGAACGTGGTGGCAGGAAATGTGGGGGCATTAGGGTTCGTTGTTGGGAGTACCGTCAGGTTCCCGCCGGCGTCCGCGTCACCCACCCTACTCGCCCCAACAAGGCAAGACGCCTCGGCTACAAGGCAAAACAGGGGTATGTGGTTTACCGTGTCCGTGTTAGGCGTGGTGGAAGGAAGAGGCCAGTTCCAAAGGGGATTGTACATGGTAAGCAAAAATTATTATTATTATTAATAAATAATAGCAAAAATTTATACATTATTATTATTAATTTAATAATAGCAAAAATTATTTTGACTATATTTATTACTTTCTCTTTTGTTATAATAATAAATATTTTTGATTAATAATTTTCTCTAATAATATTGTAACAAACATAAAATAATTGTAACTATGAAAGGATTATATTATCATTAATAATTGTCTACTGAAAGGCGTCGTGTATGCCCAAATTTCAACTTGCCGCCACCCCATCCACCATCCCCTCCAGCTCTTTGAATCTGCAAGGCCATACTGAATGTCCCGAGAGGAGTAATATTTGGAATGTCATAGTCATCACATTCTTCATGATGCAGTTATTGTGCTTCCAATGACGGTCCTTACCAATGCCGCCCATGCCAAATGTTGTATTTTCCAATACCTTCCAATTTCTGATTCGGACAAAATTGATAGGCCATACTAAATGTTCCCGAAAGGAGTAATTTTTTTAATGTCACGACCGCAACAGTAACGTTGATGTTGTGACCGTGCTTACCGTTGATGCATGCCCAGTGTTCCACAACATCAACATTCACCATGATGTGGCGCTTGTGATTCCGAATGTGGCACTCTTACCTATACCTCCCATTCCCCTGAAATGGAACTGCCGACTTACAACACTAACCTGCAGTTAAGCATCCAGAATATATAAATCATTATAATGAATAATAATAATAATAATAATAATAATAATAATAATAATAATAATAATAATAATAATAATAATAATAATAAACCATTAGATTTGTTATGTGAAAAACTGTAAAATTACCTCTAGTGAATCATTGTTGGGAATTCATCCTAGTAGTTCAATTTAACTCCCTTCGTTGATTACTCTCTGCAGCCTTCTGCACCATATGCAACCAAAATAAATGGTGCTATCTACGGTGCTGGCGGCTATGATGGGGACTGCAGAATTTTATCCTCTCGGATGGCCGATTGTTCAAGCTCTGTGATGTAAGATTTGAGCTTGATGCACGCCCCGTGTTTAACCTGTCGCAACACGACCGTTGTGGGACAGGCTATACTCATGCTACACGAAAGGAGTAATATTTGGAATGTCACGATCACTACATTCATCCTGATGTAGTGATTGTGCTTCCAATTAGGGTCATTACCAATGCCGCCCATTCCAAATACGTTCAAATGTTGTATCTCCAGCCACTGAAGTTGAACACCAAAACCCTGAATTGGATGAGTCTTCTCAAATTGAAAGAGATTTGGAATTGCATAGCAGATGCATGGACATAGGGTCTTTAAATAGAGTTGCCCAAGATTCAGGTGCCCTTTTGTCCTCCATCTACCTATCCCCAACAGTTAAATTGAGGGGTAATACCACACACCAAGGCTTGCCCCTCTGAATGTTCTACGGTCCTAGTGCACCCGCTTCCATTTTGACCGCTAAGCAATGGGAGGTGGATCGAACCGTCGTCATTACCAATGCCGCCCAGGCCAATGTTGTTGTTACAAACGTGGCGACCATGTCCAAATGTTGTATTTGGGCAATACCTACAAGTAAACATTACAAAATAATATTAATAACGGCGATCAATACATTTTTGTAAAGTTAATGCTAATAATATGAATAGTAATAATGAAATTAATACGACTAATACCACTCTGGCCGCCTGAGTTTATATTGTGATCAATCCGCTGCTATCCTTTTCCCATGGCATCTCGCATTGGCCACTGAACCGCCAAATTTCCTTTGGAATGTCGTGTATGCCCAATTTTCAACTTGCCGCCTCCCCATCCACTATCTTCGGCAACTCTTTGTATTCGTAGGTCATTCTCAACATTCCGAAAGGAGTAATATCCGGAATGTGACGACCGCAGCATTCACCCTGCTGCGACGCTTGTGATTCCGAACGTGGCACTCTTACCTATACCTCCCATTCCCCTGAAGTGGAACTACGAAATGTCGACGTCCCATGTGGCAAAATTTACCCAATCTCCGAAATGACCTACAGTTATCATAGCAAACATTGTGCACAATATGATATTAGTACGCGGCCAAACAATAATAATAATAATAACAGTTAAGAAGACGCGCGCTAATTTTCTTTATCGAAAGGACATACTTATTTCTAGATGGACACCACGCTAATGCTTGCCCCTCCGAGTGTGGTCATTCTGGACCTTCCACGGGGATAATGCCGACTTTAATTTTTCCTTCATGTCACTCCGATTATACTCTTACCTATACCTCCCATACCAACTGAAATCGATGTACGAACTTGCAACAGTAACCTGTAGTTGAACATACATAATATCTAAGCTAATAGGCTTACTAATAATAGTAAAAACTGTGAACGAATATATAAGACAATAACGATAATAATAATAATAATAATTTGGAATGGTAATTACTGTTGTACCCATTGCATTTCTTCTCCCTATGTTCAACCTCTCTCAACCTCCCTACACGAAAGGAGTAATATTTGGAATGTCGACTCATAGTGTTTCTTCTCCCGATGCCCCTTTATTATGTCGGGCCGTAGTGTTTCTTCTCCCTATGCTCAACCTCTCTCAGCCGACTGCTCTCTTTCCTCCATCTCCCTATTCCCAACGGTTTCACGTGTTTCTACGTTTCCCCGTACACGCATTGCCAAATCTACCACTACAATAATTTTCTGAACGGACATTACCAATGCCGCCCAGACCAAGTGTGACGCGTGTGAGTCGAAGTGTAGCCATTACCAATGCCGCCCAGGCCAATGTTGTCTTTTCGAATGCCGCTCATGTCCAATTGTTGTATTTGGACAATACCTACAGGTAAACATTACAAAATATTATTAATAATGGCGATCTAAAAAATTTAATTAATATTAATGCTAATAATATGAATAGTAATAATACGAAATCAGTCACAATAAATTATTGATAATATTATTATCAATATTATCAATAATTATCAATAATTATTAAAAAAAATTAACCATTATTATCAGTAATGGTAACTTATTACCATTATTGATAATGGTAAATTAATACTCATAATTTACCATTATTAATAAAAAAAATGATAAAAAATTACCCAACATTTTTATAATTAGTAAAATAATTAGAATTAATAATTAATATATAATATTATTATCATTTTCAGAACTATTTAATAATTAATAATATGAAAAATTTGAGGCGGGTGCAAAACTATAGGGTTAAGGGTTTAGGGTTTAGGGTTTAATTTTTATGGTTTAGGGCTTAGGGTTTAGGGTTTAGGGTTTAATTTTTAGGGTTTAGGGTTTAAGGATAAGGGCGAAAATACCACTTTTTCAAAAAAATTGGGGCGGGGCGCGAAAATTAAGGGTGGGCCGTGTACGGGCCATGCGATTCGTGCACGACCCACGGGTTCGTACACGAACCGCGTGGGCCGTACACGGCCCACCGGTTCGTATACCGGGTTCGCGACGCATAAGTTCGCGAACCCACCTTTTTCCCCCACTTTCCCACTTTCTCTTTTCTTCTCTTTTCTTCTCCACTTTCCCTTCGGCGGTTACTCCGGCGATTATCCGGCGATTTCGCTTGCAAAATGGACGACACCATTCCGGTGGATCTCTCGTGGGCATTGGGAGAGACGGAGGCGGGCAATGATGCGCGTGGGAGCCAGGCGGGCGGAGAGGGCGGCGGCGCCGGCACGAGCGGCGGCAACGTGGGCGGGACCGGGCCATCTTCGGCCGCCGCGCCGCCGGCCAGGGAAGCGGCGGTGCTTCTGCCACCCTCCGGCAATGATCCCCGACGGGTTAGGCTTATTAGTATTTTTTTAATTTTTTAATTTTTTGTTATACCATTACTTAATTATTTAATTGTTTGAATTTTGGTGAATTATTATTTTTATGTTTAATTGTGTTGATATTGTTGGATTAGCTTTCATGTATGTTCACGAGCTTTTGATTAATTGATCATTGTTAGTTTAGGGTTTAGGGTTTAGGGTTTTAATTATTTAATTGTGTGAATTTTGTTGAATTATTATTTTTATGTTTGATTATGTTGATATTGTTGGATTAGCTTTTCATGTATGTTCACAATATTTTGATTAATTGATCATTGTTAGTTTAGGGTTTAGGGTGTTTGATGATGATATTGTGGTATTTTTTGTTAGTTTAATTGATCATTGATTTTGGTGAATTATTATTTTTATGTTTAATTGTGTTGATATTGTTGGATTAGCTTTCATGTATGTTCACGAGCTTTTGATTAATTGATCATTGTTAGTTTAGGGTTTAGGGTTTAGGGTTTTAAATATTTAATTGTGTGAATTTTGTTGAATTATTATTTTTATGTTTGATTATGTTGATATTGTTGGATTAGCTTTTCATGTATGTTCACAATATTTTGATTAATTGATCATTGTTAGTTTAGGGTTTAGGGTGTTTAATTGGCCGCGATCCTAAATATGGTCGAAAATCAACGGTTCGTTTGATTATTAATCTACTTAATTGTAAATAGTCATTATGTAACGAATTTTATAATAAAACTAGGTTTTTCACCCGTGCTCCGCGCACGGGTATTAATTTTTTTAATTTAATACAAACTAATATACTCGATTATTTTAAATATTCAATTAAATATTATATGTATAATTAAATATATTAATTATATAAATAGAAATACTCAATTTATTAATTACCACCCCTACTATTATTTTAATATTATTTTATTAAAATAGAAAATTTATTTTTATTATTTTAATATTCAATTTCTTATTTTTATTAAAATATAAATTGAAAATTTTGATGCATATTAATTACCACCCCTACTGTTATAAATATCATATGTATAATTAAATATATTAATTATATTAAAACTTTCGTCTTTCTAACTCACTGTAATCACCACAAAAAATATGTCGACTATATATATTAGTATTTATATAAAGGGAACAGATGTAGTATTAATATTATATATGTAGATTAATGACTAATAAAAATTTATGTAAAAAATAAATTATCATGATATTAATTTTTATGTATATAGAATAGTGTATATTGAATTCTTCTTACTGATGAAATACTTTTTTTTATTTTATGTATATAATGTATTTTTTTTGAAAAAAATTAAAATAAAAGTTAATTATAAATTAAAAGGGTAATATAGTCAGCACAATAAAATATGCTTCCAGGATTTATTATAGTTTAGATTAAAAGTAAGCGTACTTTAAATTTATATTAATATTATAATATTATTAAAATAAAATGTTTAATTATTTAAGTATATTTGAAAATGTTTGATTAAATTAATAAAATGTTTGATAAATTAACACTACTATAATAATAATAATAAAATGGTTGATTGGTGAATTGAGTGTTTAACGGGAGGATCAATCCTTTTTATAAATTATAGGGAGATTGGTGGTACGTGAGACAGGGTTGCCAGGGGTCTTCCCCTCACTTGGGCACCTACACGCGTCAGAAGACGCTTGTGCCGGAGATTGAGAGCGTACTTAGAGAGGCCGATCCTGACGGTTTGGAGGAGCTCCGCCGATCATGCTTCGGCCATTTGTTCCGACCGAGGTGGCATCGTGGCACCATTTCAGGGCTTGCCCTGAACGAGCTTTGGGCTCGGGAGGTAGTATTTCACCCCGTCCCGAAGGAGACGAAGGTGGTGGATTGGCATATGGGGAGCGACGATGAGGTTTGGTTTAGGGTTGGCGGCCGATTCATACGGTACGGGAGAGAGCAGCACGCGATTATGACAGGGCTCCGATTCACTGCGACTACAGATTTTCAGCTTTTTAGTCGGGACCCTTTACCGCCCGATAGTGCTGGGGCTAGGTACGCTCGGGTTTTTAGGGAGCATACGACAAATTGGTGCCGGGAACAGTTTGCCACTGGGGGGCGTTCAGGGATAGGCCCGGCGATGCCCTGAAGGTCGCGAGGGTGATAGTGGCCTTCCACATGATACTAGGGCACGATCCACAGGCGCGCAGTCCTGATCCATGGATGTGGCGACTCGTGGAGGACACAGCGGCGTGGGAGACCTTTCCGTGGGGACTCCTGTCATGGCAGGTTACGCGCGCGGGCATCAGACAGTACCCGAGGGCGAGGCTCGGGCACCGTGGCTCAGCGCATTTTTACGGTTGCAGCTACGCTCTTTGGGTAAGCTAACAACTCTTGCAAATGTTGTATATTTTTGTGTAGCCTTGATCACACTGTTATTGTGTTGATGTATTTAAATTTATGGCGTGTCAGGTGTGGGCGGTTGAGTCGATACCACAGCTGCATACGTGGATGCGGGTTAAGTTCATATCTGACCCGGAGGCACAGCGACCACGGATGACGAGGTGGGAGTTCGACGCAAAATGGTCGCAGCAGTCATGGGGCCAGGCGTTCGATTACGAGGTTAGTATGAGTAACTGTGTTTACCTTCCCTTCATTTTTTTATTCTTTATTCATTCCATGCGCGAGATTACGAATTATAATTTTTTATTAATTCACTGCAGGATGTTCACATTGTTGAGATTCTGCCGGCGACCGATGTGGAGAGGCGCGAGCCTTATATGGCCGATGTGGATGCCCCTATCCCGCCGGGGTTAGTATGGATCCCGTTCCTCCAGCGCAAGCGTGCAGCAGCTGGGGGCAGTGGCGGCAGGAGGGTTCGGCGGAAGAAGGGTGGTGACCGGAGGCGACGTGGACGGGGCCGCGAGACATCGCCATCAGGTGGGTCGGACAGTAGTGGCTCCGACTCAGACGGGGGTCCCGAGCAGCAGGAAGGACCCGGCAGTGAGCCGCAGGGGGGTATACATTCACCCCGTCCACATGAGGGTGTTGATGCCGAGCCTCCACCACACGCCGCGAGTGTACCTCTTCAGCCTCCCGGTCGGGATGACCAGACATTATTGGCCGCGATCGCTGATATGGTCGCTCAGACAGAGCGGCGCTTGTTGGATGAGCAGGCTCGGCGGCAGGCAGAGTATGAGGGGCGGTTGCTTACCCTTTTGCAGCAGGCCGTGGCGTCCATCCGTCAGGAGCAGCAGCGGTCGGTGACCCTGATGCGCGGAGAGGTACAGCGGTCGGTGAACGCATTCATGGAGAAGTACATGCGTTTTCGCGGCACAGCTGCCCCATCTTCGACAGTGCCGCCTGTCAGTGCGCCTACCGAGGGACTTCAGCCCTCGGATGAGAGGGTGGATGCGGAGGGCCAGCCGGCTGGACCCGCTGCCGCAGGAGCAGCGACCGATGCTGACATGCAGCGCAGAGTTGCAGAGGTGGCGGCGGTCCGGCCTACCGTCGAGCGTGTGTCGTCTGAGTCGCGGGATGTGAGCGATTCACCGTCACGTCACGAGGCTGAGCCACACACGCCGCATACCAGTGGCGGTCCAGCTCACACGCCGATTTCACAGTCTGGTATGTCTTTGATTCTGTATTGTAATTTTTGCACAGTCCTTTATTATTACTATATTTCTCGTTCACAATTTTATTTTTCTAACTGCGCTTACATACATTTTGATGCGCTGAACCGATGCAGGCGCTCCTTCAGCCAGTTCGCCGACACGGAGTGTCGAGCCAGTTCCCACCTGTGCCCCACAGCCAGGTATTAGTATGAATTTTTGGTTGCAATATTTTGTCCGGTTGTTGCAAATGATATATTTTGCACCTCGTTTAGTAATCCGTCGCATTACTCTTACCTGCATTTCGACCGCTAAAACTATGCAGGTATGCCTTCGCACAGTTCACCTAGAGGGGGTGGAACGTCAGGACCGAGTACGCATGTGCAACCTGATGACACAGGTACGTGAACTAATTTATTTATCACCAAAATGAATTGTTTTTAATTAGTTGTCGTTATAGTGGCTTATAAGTAGTTGGCTTGTTTTACCTCTTTTGCAGCCACACCTGTGCCTACCACTGGACCCCGGCTGTACCCACTCGGTCCCGACAGCATTGTGACCATCCGCACCCCTGGTTCTGTGGACTCTGTCCAGTTCCGTAAGGGACGCCGCGGGCGCTTATCCCATAGATTGCTGAGCCCTTACCTACCCCTGGAGCGTAGGCGCGGTAATGCGGATCAGGCGGCATTTATCGCATACCGTGACGCCAAGGAAGCTGCCCCGTAAGTGTTTATGACAAAATTATTTACATTCATTCACCGCAATTACGTGTCTAATAGCTGCCCTTTTGTATAGTGTGAACGTCGGTTGGTGGCATCTAGTAGGGCCCTCCTTTTTTGAGACCTGGTGTGACATCTTAAAATTCCTCGAGTCCGATGTAAGTCAATCTACATTTTTCATTTAGCTACATAAAAGTGACACCATGCTCGAAAACACATATTGACATTCCTGTTTCAGCACATCGATGCGTATCTCGGCATTCTCCAGTTTTCACCCGGCTGGCTGGGAGTACCGCCCCTTAAGGATTACAAGTACGCCATCATGGACGTCGACTTTCTGGTTGGTCTAGCTATCCCCATCTAGTAAGAATAATCTTTTGTATTGTTGCAAATTGATTATATAAGTTCATATTTCAATTTATTCCAATAGGACACACTGATACGCGAGTGTTGGGATGGCCTTCGGTCCCGGATGACCGACTCGCATACTGCATTCTTCAAGTTGTACGTTACGGGGGCAGCTCCTAGTTGGGGGTCCACGGCAGACTGGTCAGAGTTAGATGAGGTTTGTGGAAATTACATCTTAATTGCATAATTTTAATAATTAGATTACCGACACTCTAATGATCCTGTTTTTTGCTACGTACAGATTATCTGCCCATACAACCCAGGGGGTCACTGGGCTATCGTACGGCTGCGACTCCAGGCGCAGACGATTGTTCTACACGATAGCCTCGTCCCAGACCGAGATTTGAAACCAGATGTGGCCAGGGACCGAGCGCAGAAGATGTGGGTGTTGCGGAAGTTATTGCCGGAGATGCTGTCTCGCACTGGCTACTATGATCGTCGTAGCGGCGCTGTTTGCTCCCCACCTGGGATTTCAAGTTCGCTCGCAAGGAGGCAGTCATCGAGCAGACCGACAGCGTCTCGTGCGGCCCGATTGCACTGTTCACTGCAGCCTGTATCGTACGTGGCCGTTTCCCGGGTGATTATCCAGATGCTTGGGCCATGCGACAGAGCCAGGCTTTCGATGTGTGGCGCTTTAGTGCAGACCCGGACCAGGGCCCCACACGCAGCACGGCTCTCGCACCCCCAGCCCGGGGTTTGTTTGATGTTGTATCGGAGACTTAGGTGTTTTTTAGATATTTTGTGCACTTTTCACGCATTATTATTTGGAGATATTTTGTGAGGATGTACAGTTCACGTTTCAAGTATTTTATGCACCACATATATTATTGTTACCCAATTCACGTATTATCGAATATTATCGAATCGAATCGAATTATTCTATAAGGTAATTTAATTATTAAACTTAAATATTTAATTTGATTTATAGATCAAATTTAATATTTTAATATTATATATAAATATAGTTATATTAACTAGTAAATATAGTCACTAAAATTAAAATTTTAAATTATTTAACTATATAAATTTATATATTTATATATAATTTTAATATAAAATCGAATATCGAATCGAATCAAATATTAATCGAAACATAAAATTCCGAATAATTTCGAATCGAATCACAAATCGAACCAAAAATATTTGATTCCTTTACAACCCTAACTAGTAATACGGAGCTGGGCTGTTTAAGTCTGGGAAAATTAAACAATTCGCTTCATCGTGTCCCGCGCCACCACATGATGTACATAAGTGTGGAATGGTTGGTCGGTACTCGGATGGACCGGCGACATCGGCGCTCGGGCCAGGACACCTCTTCCAATTATGGCCCACCGCCCCACACACACTGCAGGTTTGCCGCCTTCTGTAATTCCTAGCTCCTTCTGCCCCCGATGGAATCCGACTTTGTTTCGGTCGACCAGCCTGCCTCGGGCAATCTGGCGTCTTGCACGTTGCGTTGGCAATCGCGGTGGGGACTACCCAGTTGGTCGGGTGGTCCATAGGATACACTCGCGCTTTCCATGACTGGACGAGGACCGCACGCTTGTAGTGTGGTGACACATATGCAGTCTGCTCGTGGTTCACAGCCCTGCGCAGAAAGGTTGGAGCGTTAATTAAACATTATGTCCGTGCCACTTAACCAGTATAAAACCGACTTCTAGTTCAGGCCCGTCGATACCTAATCGCTGCCGATGCATGGGGACACGGTATCAAATGCTGCTGAAACCTCTGGCACGTGCATGTCTTCGAGCCAAGGTTTACTGTGTACTCCTTGCCGTTCTGCTTGACGTTGAACTCATCGGACTTCCTTGTGTCCTTCACTAACAGGGTATGTCCTTCGTCTTTCGCCTTTATCAGCTCCGCATGTGCCCAGTCAGTCAACACAGTAGTGCCGCTCAACGCGTCGTTGTGCCGCTCCGTAAACCAATCAGCAATAGTTGCACGAATGACGTCGAGCATTGAGCACACAGGCAACCTTCGCGCCCACTTCAATACGTGGTTCATGCTCTCTACGGGATTCGTCGTCATCATGTCATAACGACGAACAGGACACTTCACACGCGCAAACTTGTCCTCCCCTACTTTCTCCACTAGATGCGTATATGCGGAAGGACACTGTTGCTTCAACGCATCCATGTGACGATTATAATCTGAATTCTTGTATGCATAGGCAGCCGATGTGAACAGATCCTTCACTCTCTTCCCATACCGACCTAGATTGGACTTTATGTGGAACGTACAGAGGACGTGGCGTGCATGTGGTAACACTTGCTCAATCGCAGTTCCAATGCACTTCGCCCCGTCGGACACAATCAACACATCTTTCTGCAGGTGTAGTGCCCGATGTAATTGCAATAGAAACCACCGCCACGTCTCAATTGACTCTGTCGGCCCAACAGCGAATGCAAGCGGGAATAACTGATTGTTTCCGTCTTTCGTTACCGCCACGAAGAGGACACCCTTGTACTTGCCCTTTAAATGTGTCCCGTCGATTGCCATGAAAGGGCGCATCAGTGGCCACCCAGCAATCGAGGCACCCAGTGCAAAGAATGCAAGCCCGAATTTCCCCTCCATGTCCACCGCGTAATCCGTCACCGTATTCGCATTTGTCTCCTTCAGCATGTGTAGGTACGAAGGGATCATCTTGAAAGAACTGTCGTGATCCCCAAAAATTGAGACAATTGCATGGTCCCTAATCTTCCAGGCCATTCCGATCGAGACGTTGACACCTTCTTTACGCAGCTTACTCTGAATCATTAAAGGCTCTAACGTCTTCTCCTCGACAACAATATCTGCGGCATAATAGCTGCCCAAATGTCTCGATGGGAGTGTCGTCGGATTAGGCCTGTCCGGGTCTGCACTGCACGTATGCGGGACCAGTCTGTACACCGTCCAAAGCGATGCCGTTCCCCTTGCTCGCATCTGAAATTCGCAACCATCAACCCTACACCTCACGAAATACCTCGACTTATCCGACTTCCACGTATCAAAACCACACCTAGCATCCACAAGATATTTTGTCAGCTTTTCTTGTAATTTCGCCTTCGTTGGGAAGATTGAGCCGACTGCGAATGATGTGTCCACAGTCTCGTCCACGTGTTCATCCACCAATCGTTCCGGTAAGTCGAAGTGTGGCCGCGGAAGGTTCCACCCATAACTCATCTCTGGGACAACGTATGCTTCTTCAGTCCTCGGCCAGACCGGATTATGCCCTGCTTGCAGCCCGGGCCGCCCCTCTTTCTGGACCCGTTCCTTATTCCGCTCTAGGTCTCTGAGGATATTGTAATACTCTTCCACACCACCGTAACGCAAGGGTGGGTCTGGATCCTCTTCAGCCTCCGATCCCGAGCTATTCTCCTCATCACGTGCTGTATTTCCAGCATCCTCCGCATGGCCATGCTCTACGGCATCTCCGCCGAGATTCACCGCCGTCTCCGGCACCTCATCGTTGTGTAAATGCCTCCCTCCTTCACCGATAACACTGCTCGGATATCCAGCAAAATTGCCGATAACGCTTCTTTCGTATACATTTTCACCAACCGCTCCGTACCCGTGGCTGTTCTCGACTACATTTGCATGCCCAAACATATTCATTGTCGGGGTCGTGCCAAATATGCTCTCCATCACACTTCCCGACTCTAAATTGGCGATTGGGAAATTTCGTTCGGCGTCGTAATTTGTTGAGTGTTGTGTATCTTGTATCCCTTTTATTAAAAACAATTTCACAAACACATGTAAACCTTATAAAATTACGGCTGCATAATATGTAGATGACGTATTTCAACCACACTACAGTGTATTCGTTAAAAAATATTTACAAGCAGTGTAAAAATAAAACTTACGGTTCAGACCCCGCTCTTCCTCGTCGTGTGAATGTCACTCGCCCTGGTACCATGTGCTGCCGCTTAGCCGCTCAAACCAAGACATTGTTCTGAATAGTGGATCAATCACCCATAAGTAACAACATAACAATTTTACCGATTTATTACAACAATATGTTTAATAGTAATAACAATAATTTTAATTATTATAAACTACAATATGTTAATAATTTTTTCAATAATAATAGCAATAATAACAATAGTAATAATAATGATAACACCAATAACACTATTATTAGTAGCAACACTATTCTTATTAATAACAGTAATTACTAATCTCCATTATACCACCAATAATTTCCTGGAAAGGACTGTGCAAGAACCAACAGATTCGTGGGCAATAAGCTGGACGAATCACACATTAAAGATTGACCTGTGGTTCGTGGTCTAAGGGTTGGTGGTGCACACATCGACCACGAACCACCACGAACCACATACCTTAACACGGCCCTGTGGTTCGTGGTAGCTTACCACGGCCCCGTGGTTCGTGGTACTGGTTCGTGGTCGCAAATGGACCACGAACCCCAGTGTGGGCCGTGGTTGCAAATGGACCACGACCCTGTGGTTGCAACCACGAACCGCAAGGTTTTTTTTTTCAACGGCCCACAAATTATAATTATGATAATTAATACTACTACTACTACTAATAATAATAATATATAACTGACAAATGTAACATATACTTAAGTTATTAGTAATACTCTAAGTATTAATAATACCAACAACAACAATATTTATTTTTCTAAAATAAGTAATAATAATAGAAATCATTAATTTAAAATTAAGCAAAAATAATAGTAACCATGAATCTAAAATAAATAATACCAACAACAGTAATATTTATTAACATAAATTCTGAAATAATAATAAAAGAGCAAAATAATTAAAAATCTGTGACGTAAATTTTTTTAAAAAAAAAGAAAGGATATCATACGCAACCATGAATTTAATTCAAAAAATCACTTTTCTTTATTTACTAAATATAATATGAAGACTATAAAAGGGAATTTAATTAAATTACTAAATACCATTGCTAAAGAAACCATAGATCTACAATTTAGGCTTAACAAAACCAACATCTCTCATTACACACATTAAATAACTTAGATCCGAAACGAAAACTAACAATTTATTTAGTCAACCATTTCAAAACAACAATTTAAAGATAAATCTCTTACGGAGACGTCGTGCCCTGGAGCCTTAATTCTTCAATACTTTGTCTCACTGGATGCTCCCAAGATGCGCAAGATAAATCTTCTTTCCCTTATAAATTTCTCTTGTTAAAAATGAATGTTGGACAGTGCAAATGAAAGAGAAGAGTATAAGCTCTATATCCAAATTTATTGGTTTCATCCATGGTGGGTGGTCAGGAATAAATTATGTCCACCATGCCTGGGTCGGGATAATAATACAAGGTTCGTATAAGAACCACTTCAATGACCGAACCACTTTCCCGTTTCCCAATGTCTGATGGGGAATAAATCCAGCCCCACATCTGGGCAATGGTTCGTGCAAGAACCACATGGACCGTGGTCAATCTAAAAAATCACGAATCCATAGCCACGTGGACCCGTGGTTCGTCTTCAACACATAGGGATCGTGGACGGTCCCTGCCGCTGAAGACGAACCAGTCATCCTTAATCACCCTTATTAATTAATCCAATGGTTCGTGGTTATTAACATGGTTCGTACACGAACCACACCACGAACCAGGGGTTTTTATGCCTTTTCGGGTACAAAAGTTGAGGAATTTTGGCGGCTGGCAAAAAAGAGTATTGTCAGGACCTGCCATGGCACTGTCCATAATTTCTTCTTTGGATATACCAATATACTGTACAATTTATTTCCAACCTACTATTTACAGTATATTTCATTTCATTGGGGTGCAATGGTTTAGGTTTTATACTTCCTCAGTTTCTTTTTATTTGCGCCGTTGGAGTTTTGAACAATATTCACCTATACATTTCTACATAAAATTTTATCATAGTTATACAAGTTAATATATAGTCAAGTGTGATCTTGTTAGATTCGTCTCGTCGTGTAGTTTTTAAATTTCCAACTTTTAAAATTTTTACTTATACCAAATTTGCATTATGAATGGTTTAAAATGTGTTTTGGACTGCGCGCTGGGTGAGTCCATAACAAATATATAAAAACAGAGGAAGTATTATATATATATATAGATAACAGATCCATGGAAGTTTTGCTAGTAATGGTTGCCACGCTAGCTAACGCGGACCCCCTCAAGGTCGAAACCACTTACAACCATTGTCAATATTTAATTAGTAAAGAAGTGGCATTCATTCAAATAACTTTTACGAATAATTTAATGTAAATGAACATTATTTTAATGTACTAGTGTTAACAAATATATTTATACATTATTTAATTTGTCACTAGTACTGTATTTATGAATGTTTGTGGTGCTTTTAATGCACTACATATATATATGGTTTGGATCCTTGTGCGGGAAATCATAACTGCCTTACGTGTTGTTCACAACCTTCTTTTGTTGTGGTGTTGGTGGTTAAGTTGCATCGACTTACTCCCTCCGTTCCTTTTTAGTTGTCTTTTTAGCGAGTAAAAAGTATTCCAAAATAGTTGTCATTTTTAGGTAGTTATAGATAGTTATGCTATGTTTTTACTATATTGCCCTTCACTTTACATAAATATTATTTGTTGACATTTATTAAGAATGAATTTAGTTGAAGGGTAAAAATATAAATTTATGAGTTAATTAATGCAAACATTGGTTATTGAAATTGAGCTGAAAGAGACCACTAAAAAGGAACGGAACGGAGTATTTACTAATTTACTGCACTCGCCACGCAGTAGTCGTACTCGTAGATATGTCCAATTGGTTATTTGTTTCGATTATTATATTCCGGCAGCAGCAGACAGTTGTCTCGCTTCTTTGAAGTCCACGTTCCAACAAATAATTTTTTATTTTTTTTTTTTTAAAATGTAAATTAAAATCCATGGTATGATTAGGGGAAATGGGTAGAGGGAGATCCTAGCCCAAATTAAGCAAAATCAAATGAAATCCCAAGTTCCCAATCCGGCGCCGATATAATTAATTCAGTCATCAATATGCAATAATTAAGCACAAATTAAAGGCGGGTGACGAGAGGATCGATAAGCGTATAGTAGTAGCAAATAGCCATTTGAAGTGGACCTTGTTGGGGATGGGAATTGGGAATTGGGATACAATGAATTAATTAAACAGAGATTAAGCAATAACATGCAGCATTAAGTAATAATAATAATCTGAAAATTAAAAAGCAACAAATCAAACTTACAGTACGTAGCGCTAGCCAGTAGCCGGCATTAAATTTAATTTCCAATTATTGATAAATTATTATTAAAGCAGCAGCAGCAGCAATACTAGCAGTGAAGAAATGAATCACAATATACAGAAGAGGATCGGATGAATCAAGATGATCACTGGGGGGGCATGCGCATAGTACCGTCGTTATGAAACCCAGCTAGGTCGTCTCGTGCTGAATAGCCTTGTGCAGCCAGGCTTCCGCATCCTCCATCATGCCGGGGCTCAGCCTCACCATCAAAATGCAAAATTCCGTCTGGTTCAGCGCCCCGTCGCCGTCCAAATCACCTTCCCGCACCATGCTCTCCGCCTCCTCCTCGCTCATCCCTTCCATCCCCACAATCATCCCGCACTTTTCCCGCAGGCTCCTCGCCGTTATCAAACCCTTCTCCGCATCCGCCAGCAACTTGAACCCGCCGCACAGCTCCGCCACAAAGCTCTCCACGTCTAGCTTCTCCGCCATCACCGGCAACAGGTCCTCGTAGTACTCCATAATATTCATTAATTACTTTAATTAATTAATTAATTGGACAAATTTTTATATATATATATATATATATTACAGTAGCTAGTGTAAGAAATTTCTAGCGAGGGATGCGAAATGAACAAGCAACAAAGATCATGTGACATATATATGAAGATATGTGATGGGCGAGTGGGGGGCTATCCTGGTAGGCTGTGGCTTTAATAAGTGCCCGTGTCGTGTCGTCAATCTTCTCGATCGGATCGGACGACCTCATGAAAAGTGGACGGTCCAGATCATTCCTTCTTTTGAATTGCTGCCACAGCCATTACATTACACACATGACTCAAGAGTATACTCCTAGACAGATTACTCCAAAAATATGGGCCTTTCGGGGAAGTTTCCGATCCCGGCCAGGACATCAATTATAATGTGAATGTATGTGCAATTAGGGGTGGAAATAGGCTAGGCCGGGCTAGGCCTAGGCTTGTACGGCCTGGGCCTACGTCGATTTTCATAGGCTCGAGCCTGGCCTATTACCTTTGATAGGCCTATATTATAGGCCTAAGCCTGGCCTATTTATCTAAAAAGGCCAGCATCTATGCCTTTTAAAAGCCTGATTAAGCCTATTTTAGAAAAATAAGTTTAAATTTGTTTATATATATCCGGATGTAATCATAAGGTTGGAAGACATAATTTGTTCACATGGACAAGTTTTCATCCAAAACAATTTATATACGAGAAAAAACTCATAAATAATTTAAAAAATCTATATAAGATCAAATTAATAATTACTTTTACATAATATATAATACTAATAATACGACTATTCCCATGTAATAAACATAAATAGATTAAAAATATGATAAATAGGCCGGCCTGATAGGCCTAAAAGGCTTTTAATTAAGCCTGGCCTAGGCCTATTTAGCTAAATAGGCTTTTAAATTAGCCTAAGCCTAGCCTGTTTATAAAAAAAGTCTGGTCTGGCCTGGCCTTCGGTAGGCTAGGCCATAGGCCCCTGTCGGGTAGCCTGGCCTATTCCCACCCTATGTGCAATGATGTATAGATAGATAGATAGATATATGGATAACGAAATTGTAATAATTGCTCATATCCATGGCCATGGGTTATTTTTGTTCTCTTCAACTTCAACCTATAACGTTTCTTCCAAGAAGCTTCCTTTCGATCTTTAGCATGCATGTCTCCATCTGTCCCCATTTGCCTACCAGCATTATTAAGATTTACTAACTACTTGGGCCATCGATCTGATCTACCATACATGGTAGTCGGCACATATAATATAATGATGTGTTTACATTTCAATACGAGATAACAATAATTGTTCAGTAGACGTGGAAATAAATAAATCTTGAAGCTAGCTAGGATATATATATATATATATATACAATTTAACAAACAATAATACATTAAAGAAAAACTCGCATTATTTATATAGTCACGTACAGGAAAGAAGAAGCTGAGAACAATTAAAGTTGAACTCGTCTAATTATTCTTCTTCGACCTCTTCTATAATATTTATCTGATCATTATTCAACAAATGCTCAAATTCAACAACTTTCTTTAATGGCAGAGTTTTATACTACTCGAGTCAATTGCGGTTTGATAATAATGTGGAGAAGCTAAGAACAAATTTAAATAACTTCCAGCTTTCTATTGAATGAATGAATGAAAGGGAACATCAGTCCGATACAATTTATATGAAGAAAGCTGAACTCTAAATTAATGGACCGAAAATAAGAGGTAGCAATATGGGCTAAAGAAGGCCCAAAAGAGAAACCAAAAAAAGGAAACAAGCCCAACGGCCCAATGTTACTCAGCCAACTCCAGCTGTAGACTCTTGAGACTGATCCTCAGGTATGGAGATGCTTCCAGCAAGTCTTCTATTCTTAACATCCCCCCGCAAGATGAACCTCTCCAAAGGTTCAACTTGGAACAGAAGAAATGAAATAGCTTAGAGGACAAGCCCTTGGTAAACATGTCGGCAATCTGGTGAGCAGAAGGAATGAAGAGGGGGTTAATGAAGCCTTACTGAAAATAGTCACGGACATACAAGCATCCAACATCGATGTGTTTTGTCCGCTCATGATGCACGGGGTTCTTTACCAACTGGATGGCTGAAGAGTTGTCGCAATAGATAGGAAAGGGAGCAGGGAGAGGAAGCTGGAGCTCAGTGAACAGGTTCCCAATCCAAAGCATTTCGGAAGCCACAGCTCCAAGACTCCGATATTCAGCCTCAGTGGAGCTTTTCGAGACAAAATTCTGTTTCATGGTTTTCCAGGCCACCAAAGAGGTGCCTAAGAAAACACAGAAGCCAGTGAGGGACTTGCGAGAGACGGGGCAATTACCCCAGTCCGCATCACAAAAGCATTTAAGTTCGAGTGACGGATCAAATGGGTAGAAGAGACCGATAGAAGGACTGTTGTGAAGATACTGGAGAACTTGAACCACCCCATTCCAGTGTGCTTCGGTAGGCTCATGCATATATTGACTTAATTGTTGCACGATGTAACAAATGTCTGGACGGGAAAAGCCAAGGTACAAGAGCTTTCCAACAGCCTTTCTATAAAGATGAGGATCATGGAAGAGAACTCCCCCTACACCAAGGGTCTTATGAGCAGGACAAGGTGAGTGGACCTTCAGATTCTGTGGAACAACAATGTCAGCCAGCAAATCAGAGGTGTATTTATGCTGAGTAATAGAATAACCTTCAGAGGTAGTGTTGATTTCGAGGCCAAGGAAATAAGCAGCCTTCCCTAAGTCCTTTATAGTGAACTTGTGGTGTAGACCAGCTTTCACATCTGAGATCTCCTTGGGATTAGCCCCAGTAATAAGGATATTCTCTACATACACCACAATGATGACAAGGCCAAGGGAGGTGGACTTGAAGAACACACATTGATCACAATGAGCTGTAACATAACCTGCATCTTTAAGGAAGGCAGAGAGAGCTCCATACCATTGCCGAGGTGCTTGTTTAAGACCATAGAGGGACCTCTTCAATTTGCAAACATGACCCTTAGCTGCCTGCAACCCTTGAGGACAAGTCATGTATATCTCTTCATCAAGATGACCATGGAGAAAGGCGTTGTTGATGTCAAGCTGGGAGATAGTCCATCTGAAAGAGGCAGCTAATGCAAAAAGAATTCGGACACTTCCTGCCTTAGCTACATAAGCAAAAGTATCATTGTAGTCTTCCCCAAATCTTTGATTAAAACCTTTGGCCACGAGCCTGGCCTTATACTTGCTGATAGTACCATCTGAGTTGTGCTTTATTCGAAAGATCCATTTACATCCTATAGGACGTTTGCCAGGGGGCAGATTGACAACAGCCCAAGTGCCATTAAGAGCCAAGGCATGTAGTTCAGATTGTATTTCTTCTTTCTAGTGAGGGATGCCAGAGGCTTGATCATAAGTTCGAGGAACAAAATCATGATTCACAACAGAGTAACAATGGTAATCAGCATACCTGGCAGGTTTCTTGATCTCCCTATGAGGTCTTGTAGGTCTGATCTCCTCAGTGGAAGAGGAAGGAGATTGATCAATAGATGATATATCAATCGAAGAAGAGGAGCCAAGGGGCACTTCACCAGATGTAAATGTGTCATGTGACTCAGTGAGAGTCTCAGGGGAATTAAGATTAGACGTTTGACTTAGTGGTTCAGTGGGAACCAAAGGGGAATTAGCTGTATTCTGAGATGCAGTGGGCGCATCAGGAGAGCAAGTATTATGCTTAGAAGCAGTAGGCAACTCAGAGGATTGGGTGTATAAAGGGAATATAAAAGGTGGACCAGGGACAATATGAGAGGAAGGGGTAGGAGCTGATGGTGTGAGATCTGTCACAGATGAATTTTTCAGAGGGAAGATGTCATCGAAGAAAATGACATCCCTTGAGACATGAACTTGTCTAGTGCTGAGGTTAAGGACTTTATGACCCTTCTTGTTTGGTGCAATACCTAAGTACACTCCTTTCACTCCCCTGGGATCTAGTTTTCCAACATTGGGGCCTGTAATCTTCATGTAACAGAGGCAACAGAAAGTATGTAGGTGTGATAGATCAGGTTTAGTCCCTAATAAGACCTCACAAGGGGACTTCCAGGATAGAACTTTGGTAGGCAAGCGATTTATTATGTAGGCCGAGGTTAATAAGACATCCCCCCAATAGAGTTTGGACACTCCAGATGTAAGAAGTAGACTTCTAGCTACTTGGATGAGATGTTGATGTTTCCTCTCAACTCTCCCGTTCTGTTGGGGTGTATGAGTACAAGAGGTTTGGTGTATAATTCCATGAGATTGGAAAAGGGAATGACATGTTTTATTGCAAAACTCGGTACCATCAGTCCTCACTATTTTCACAACCCCACTGTATTGGTTTTGAATATGAACAAGAAACTGAGACAATAATATGGGTGTGTCTGACTTATGAAAAAGGAGATAAATCCAAGTAGCTCTAGATGCATCGTCTACGATAGTCAACATATATCTGAAATTTAATCTATCACAGGGGGTGAAAGGTCCCCACAAGTCACAATGAATGAGATCAAAAGGTAATGCAACATGAGAAGAGCTATGAGGAAAAGGTAAATGGTGAATCTATGTATCACAAGGTAAAGTAGGAACTTTGTCTGATATTAAACCCATATGGGATATTACAGTATGTGAGGGGTGTCCCAACTTATTATGCCAAATCATGGTTGATTTAGTGGAATCAACAGCAATAGAATTAATATGAAATGGTAATAGATTCTTACTTGAACTATTCTTAACCAAGTAGAGATTGCTAAGCACTAGAACTTTAAGTAAACATCTCCTAGTTCTCAGGTCCTGCACAGTGCAAGACGAGGGATCAAATTCAACAGAGCAATGTAGGTCATGAATTAGTCGGCTGACAGATATTAAGTTCAGGACAACACCAGGCACATAAAGAACATTTGGAACCAAGAGTCCCTCACTAACTCTAACAGAGCCAATGTGTGAGGGAACTTTGGTTGAGCCATCTGGCAGAATTAGAGTTTGATGAGATTTAAATGGCTGAGGGTCAACGAGATAGGAAAGTTTAGAGCACAAATGGCAGCTAGCACCTGAGTTTATTAGCCAACAATTACTCAAAAGAGATGAATCAAGAGTAAGAGAACTACCTGCAGTATAGAAGGCTCCACCAACCAAATCAACTGGAGTGACTATGCCAGCTGCTCCTTGAGTCCTGGTCAGCTTCTCAAGTTGCTCTTCAAGCTTGGAGAGCCTGGCTGAATCAGTCATGTGAGTAGCATCAGTTCCATTCCATCATTGATGTGTTGTTCCAGCATCAGTATTATGTCCTGGAACAGCAGCAACCAAGGATTTTCCCTTTCCTTTTTCAGAGAGATTCTTGTACCAGTCAGGTACAACACCAGTGAGCTTGAAGCAGTTTGCTCTCGTGTGTCCTCTCTTCTTGCAGTGGTCACAGGTAGAATTCTTATTAGCCAGTTGGTAACACTTCTCTCTAGTGTGACCAACCTTCTTACAGTAGGTACAAGTAACACTACCATGCTTTTCATTGGCAGCTTTGTCTACAACAGCAAGAGTAAATCCAGAGGAACCAGTATCATTGCTAATCAAGGCATTAGGGCCATTTTGAGTTTCTACAGACCACACCATTCCATAAGCCTTGCAAACAAAAGGCAAAGGATCCATTAGTAGGATTTGATTCGATACATGAGTATAAGCATCATTAAGCCCCATAAGGAACTGCACCAGCATATCATATTCATCCAAATCCATTAGAGCCTTAAGTGTTCCTGAACTACATGACTTAGGAAAGGGTTTTAAGGCTCTGAGATCACGCCACTGAGCCTTCAGATCACCATAGTAACTAGTTACAGTCCTATTGCCCTGAGTTAACACAGCTAATTTTCTCCTTAACAATAGCACCTGCGGTCCACTAGTTTGACCGTAACTATCCTCTAACTCTTTCTATAACTCATGAGCAGTTTCAGCATGAACAAGTTGTCGAGATATATCAGCAGTTAACGAGTTATGAATCCAGGTAAGTAGAAGGCAATCAACTTGAATCCATAAATCGTACATCGGATCATCAGAAGATGGCTTAGGGAAGGTACCGTCGATAAATTTTTCCTTAGCTTTAATTCTGAGCGAATTGCGAACTGCAACTCGCCAGGAAGTCCAATTTGAACCATCAAATTGAACTGGTGAGAGTTGAAGGCGTGGTTGGTCCGCCGTTGAGAGAGACAGTTCCTTTCACACCGGAGCTTCTTTCGATGTAGTGAATGAATCGGATGCATCAGTGGTATTCGACATGCTAAATTGATCGAGGTAAACGACGAGCAACAAAATTGAGCAGAGAATGAAAGAACACCAGAATCGATTATCGCTCTGATACCATGTGGAGAAGCTAAGAACAAATCTAAATAACTTCCAGCTTTCTATTGAATGAATGAATGAAAGGGAACATCAGTCCGATACAATTTATATGAAGAAAGCTGAACTCTAAATTAATGGACCGAAAATAAGAGGTAGCAATATGGGCTAAAGAAGGCCCAAAAGGGAACAAAAAAAAGGAAACAAGCCCAACGACCCAATGTTACTCAGCCAACTCCAGCTGTAGACTCTGTAGACTGATCCTCAGGTATGGAGATGCTTCCAGCAAGTCTTCTATTCTTAACAAATAATAACGTATTTGATAATAATAAATGATAATTTTTATTTGGAGGAGCCATTGAAGGCCTGGAAAGGGGTGGTGGTAGCCTATGCCACACAATTACAAAAGGAATAAAAGGGAGATAATAAATGATGATTTGAAATATAAGTCGTAAGTCGTCGTCGTCGTCGTCGTCGTCGTCGTTACACTTTAGCAAAGAGTAGAATGGAATTATATAATATTGCGGCATGTGAATTGTAAGTGAAGTTAATTAGGGATGATGATCTGAAAGTTGCATGGAACCACTTATTCTCCTTGAGAGACATATAAATATAGTACGCAGTATATAATCTTAGACTCTTAGTCCTGATTACGCAAATTCCCAGCAATTATTTATTTTTATTACTTATTTAATATCATCATGGAAAGACTGTCGGTCGCCATTAATGATACGGTTTCATCCCAAACATGTCTTCCCGTGAAGCTGTCTCGTCACAGTGAGGGGATCTCACATTTATTATTTGCAGACGACCTCATTTTGTGTACAATGGTTGATCAAGGGAGTATCAACCGTCTTGCAAGTACCCTCCAACAATTTGCTACTCATTCTGGACTAAGGGTGAATACTACTAAGTCCTCAGTCTATGTCCCCCCACGGGTCACAGATGTTGAGAATGGTTCACTCATGCCACTCCAATTAAATTCACTAACCATATTGACAGTTAACTTGGCTCCCTATACACACAGGCCAGGTCCGGGCACAGAAATATGAGTACATTCTTGAGAGAATGGATAACCGATTATCTGGTTGGGCAACTAAGCTTCTTACTAAACCAGGGCGCATCACCCTGGCGCGTCATGTTCTTGCCACCATCCCAGCATATTGCATGCAAATTTCATGGCTTCCGGAATTTATTTGTAAGCTCATTGATAGAAAGATTTGCCAGCTTGTGTGGAAGGATCGGTCAGGCATATGTTTAAACCTTGTGAGTTGGGATCACATTGCCTTGCCAAGATCGAGAGGTGGCCTGGGTCTGAGGCAAGCAAGACACACCAACATAGTTCTTCTGGGAAAGCTTGTATATCTGATCTCTTCCTTCGTGCTAGAAAACGCTGGGTCGTGGAGTTGCGATCTAAATATACTCCAGATATGATGACATCTACAGTTTTAAAAAAAATGGATCGTGTACTTGGCGTGGTATTTGTAAAGCTCTAGCATTTCTTGCAGAAGGGTATGATTTTAGGGTTGGGAACGGGTTAAGCTCAATATGGTCCTCGCCATGGTTCGGTGGCAAAATTCTAGGGCCGCAAGTTCCATTCATTGAGATCTCGGATGTTGATCTCAGGATTATGGACATTGTTGCCGACAATAAGTGGAACTTTTCGGTTATGAAGACTGAAACTTTTGACAATTTCCGTCCCACGAGCATTTTCTAAAATATACCAGGTTAGATTTATTACATGAAAAGAGTTATGATTCACGGGAAAGGGTTTAGGGATATATATTAAGATTATTAATATTTTTATTACTCAAATGTGGTGCTTCGGTTTCAAATGGCGTTGTGGTCCTCTCTGTCATGGAATGTTGACAAATCTCATGGCATAGCCGGGATAGATTGACCTTCAGCCTGTCACACTGAGGATCCCCGGCAGATATGCCATGATACTTCTCATCAATTCTTGCCACAAGAGTTCCTGCCATGAAACTTTTGACAGATTCCCACTACATGAGTATTTTCTGAAAAATCATGATCCTGGTTTAGATTTTATTTAATGAAATCAATTTATGATGGTGGAGTTGTGATTAGGGATATATTTATAAGTAGTCATGTTTTTATTGCTCGTGTTTAAGAAACTGTGCCCCCGAAAGCGCACGGTGTCAAAAATTGCAGTAATTTATAGTAAGACCGGATCGTTCACTGGAGGATGTGCGATAGAAGCAGGTCCCACGTCGTTTTACTAGATTTTCCATTCGTATTGCTCAATAGGTTTGAAAGATGATTAATATCTACTGACAGGAGTTTAAACTAGATCTTGAAAGCAGTTAAATTAATCTACAAAGCAAATAAATCTATTCTAGAAAGCGGATAAAAATTATTCTAAGAATGCAGTAAACATTATCTACGAAAGCAGGGAAAAGGTGCATTGTGCCAACCGTGAAGCTGAATCACAATGTAGACAGAAGGGACAGGAAGAAAAGAATGAAAATTGGACAAGAGTGAGATACAACAATATTAAACTTCCATTTTTATACGCAGATCTTTGTTTGGGATAATTCTATCAGATAGCTGATTCTCATGCTCTCAATAATGCTTTCCCTTTAACAGACAGGTACTTGCAATATGAGTTTACATGTTCTTAAGACCGCAAATTCTAAGATACCACAGATTTGTAACTGCCCTGGCCTGGGTGTGTTACTTCATCTGTGGTGGAAAAGCAACACCCGACACATCATTTATTGAAATGCCAAGTACCACTATCATTCTCCCATGTCACACCCAAAGATTTGAATTCAGCCCTAAACTATCCCTTAACTGTCAATCCTAGTAGCAGTTACACAACTCTCAATACAACCGAGTGACCTCTAATGAAAGCGGTTAAAAGAAAGCGGTAAAGAAAGCATTTAAAACCTATCACTCGGAGGTTTTGAAAATCTGACCCTGGTAGTAAAAGACAGCTCCCCATCAGGATGAAGGAGTATGGATCAAGAATTCCCGGCTCTCAGTGAACCACTAGTGTGTTCACTTCCTTCCGGGTGATTATGAGATACAAACTAATGAAACGAACTAATAAATTAGTTCGTTCTGGATGCACCCACTCAGGACTCAAAAGTAGGCTTTGGCAGAAGAGGATAGCAGTTGAAAGAAAACTCAACCCTATCTTGGAAAATAACCAAGGCCTGGATGATGTTCCTCTAAGATTATTTACTACACTGTATTTGAATCCAAGTGGACCCCATCTCGGTATAGCACTTAATCTTACATTTCCATCAACCAGCAATTTTGGAAAATAATGGATTTGAAAATCATTCCCTGTCAGGTACTAGACTCTCAGTTAAAACACAGACCCTTTCAGTCTAGGCGAGACCTAATCGCTGAATCTGCTTCTTAATTTCCCAAAACACAACCCTTGACAGGATATGAATTAGTCATAACTGAAGAATTTATCCCTTACTCAGATCTGGATGTTATAAAGAGGTTTTTGTTGGAAATTTATAAAAGCAATATCTGTTTAAGATCTAGACTTCTATTGTCCAAGGGAAGGATCCCAAAATAAGCACAGACCACAATAGTATATAATATTATCATGCATAAAGATATATGGAAGTGTAAAATTAATTGACCCAAAATATAAATGCGGGTCTAGACAGAAGGTGAAACACAGAATGAAGTGGTCAAGGGACCAAAGTAATGGCAGAATAATCAGGTGGGCTGTAAACATCTACTGTCCAATTTCCCAATTACTCGGATGGAGCGAATTTAGACAGCTTAGACCCTATAATGGTGGTGTCAACACCAGTTGGGCCTCCACTGTCTGTGAATTCGGATAAAAACCTACATGCTTCCCTTCTATAATGATCATCAGTTGGCATTGACTGATGCCAACTGACTCCCAGTACGGATTGGAATTTAGGTTTGGAAATTAAGATAATAACAAGAATAAAACTGTATCTGGATGGGAGTCAGCCGAGCAGCTATTATAACCCCGGATGGGCGAACCGCCAAGGCTTCCACTGACAATCGTCCAGACCATGCAAAATAACAATTAGTAACTAATACCCAGAATACGAGCTAGTTATCCATGAGGGAGTACCCGCCAACATTAGTCTGATGTATTCTTTACTAATGGTTCCACACAACACACAAAGGTAAAATAAATAAGAAATAAAAGAAGATCCCTTGTATGAGAGACATTGGTTTCTCATGCAAGGTTGTGGATTGGGTCCACATGTGATGGTCTTAAATAATCCTTCCTACCATAATTAATTACAGTCCAGATTATCTGTTTAAGCCATCAAGATTTTGTTTATACAAAAGTGTTTTAATGGCAATTGAACAAAGGTCCTTTAATCATGATGATTGTCGATGTTTGATTATTACTAATCTCAATCCTTAATCATTAATGAGTCAAGGGTTCAATCAATTAAGTGATGCAAATGGAGAATCAAAATTTGGGCAGCATAACACCCTACATTGCAATTCCAGAATGTTACATCCTAACCCGTGGGGTTATGATGTGAGTGTTGCAATATAAAATAGGAAGAGAATGAAGGTTGTTTGAGATTAAATAGAGAGAGAGGAACCCTTGTCGCGATATCATAAATTTTGTCGCGGACCGAGGTCCGCGACATGGACATCCCGACAAGTTTTTAGAATTTTTGGCAGCATAACGCCTCTTTGTCGCTATGCAAGATTTTGTCGCGGAACGTGGTTCCGCGACAAGGGTGACATCGCGACAAAATGTTTTCAGAAAATTCCTAAAGCATTTGAACCTTTGTCGCTATGCATGGAAATTTTGTCGCGGAACGTGGTTCCGCGACAAGGTATTCCGCGACAAAGTGTTCAAAGATCAAGGAACATGGCATAATTTTTCTGTCTCAGAATGGGATTTTGTCGCGGAACGTGGCTCTGCGACAAGATGATTCCGCGACAAAAAGCCATGAAGACAAAATGCAAGAGTTTGGCTCCTTTGTCGCTATGCATGGACAGTTTTGTCACGGAACGTGGCTCCGCGACAAGGTATTCCGCGACAAAGGGTTTTAAATTATGGAGACAAGTGTCTTGAAACACCTTGGTCGCGGAACAGCCATTTTGTCGCGGAACGTGGTTCCGCGCCAGAAGGCGGTTGGCGCCCAAGGTGGTTCAGGACAAAAGTCAGAAAAAGCAGAAATGAACAGTGGCATGCAAACAGCGTGATCTCACCCTATTTCAGATCAAAAAGCTATTCTAAGCTAAAAATAAGCAAGAAACATTCAAAATAAAGAAGAACATGCTTAAACAAAAATAACAAGGATGGGCAGAATATTAAAATAAAGCAGGAGTCCTAATCTAGGGTTTGATCACACATCCACACAACATTATCCATAAAATGCTAACAGTAAACATAAATAGGCATAATGGGGGTCAAGAGACCCCAAAACGAAAAAGAAAGCATAAATCCATGGGGTGTGAGACCCATTTCATGATTTGGGACACAAATGATGAATGTTTTCCCATATTATTGAAGAGGTATTGTTAATACCCATGATTTGGGTATTACAAACCCTAAAACAAGAGTTTAGAAACCAAAACATGGTATAAAAATGGCTATCTAAGCAACTGTGAACAGTAAAAACACTAAACTAAGCTAAACTAAGAGCAAAAATTAAATAATACATGAAAATAAACCTAAACTACTCTACCTAAGGAGGAACTCCTAAGCTTGCCTGCAAGAGCTCTACAACAATTTCAATCTCTCTCTAGCCTTTTTTTTTTAGCTCATGGGAGGCACCTCATATTTATAGAAGTGTAACCCTAAGCCCATGGGCCTTGATTCTAGCCCATTGTGTCTTAAGACATCACACACATCACAGCTTTGTCTCGGAGCATCAAGTTGGTCGCGGAACACACTGCATGTGGCAAGGCTTCTCGACTGGGTCTTGTGTCTCTAATTGTGCATCTTGGTCGCGGAACATGCCTTTGTCGCGGAGCATGCCATCGCGACAAAGGTCATCGCGACAAAGGGCTTGGCTGGTCTCCTCTTCATCTGGGCCACTTGGTCGCGGAACCCCTCCCTTGTCGCGGAACACTGCATCGCGCCAAGGGGCTTCCGCGACAAAGGTCTTCCTGGGCCTGCTGGATTGGGCCAGATGGGCCGAAAATATTCTTTTTGTGGGCTTTTCTATCTTTTTCCCATCTTTTTGTTTCCTTTTCTTTTTCTCATGTTTTTGGATTTTTCTAACATAAATATGTACTAAAATTACATATTTATGTCTTTTTCACACCAGCTTATTATTTTTACAATTATGCATAAATCAGTCTAATTCGACTGCTTTCTTACTTAATGTAAGACCGGAATGCGATCAAATGCCCGTTTAAGACACGGAAATGGATTGAAAATAATGGTCATTTCTGGCCATTATCAACATCCTCACATTTAATACTGATCGTCCCCGAGCAGTCAGAGTCAATGTTCGTAAGAACACGGACTCTACATATTCAATTCATTTTCGTGGCTTCATAAATCACATTCTTTTTGGATTGGGATAAGACAATCAAAAACTACAAGTATTAAATTCCCTTGATTGCAGTGTTTAATAAAATAATACTTGCTCACTATATCGGGCCTACAAATCAAACATTATTATTAATCCTTCATGAATATCATGTTTGAAAGATGCAACGATTAAAAATTAGAAATAAGGCATGACATGAATATGTGCAATAAGACAAAGCCTCACATATAAGAGAATCGGAAAAATCACTCACTCTCAATTGGGGTTTAATCATGAACGCTCAAAATCAAATTTAATTAAATTATCCCATAAGCTTGCAATCAGACCAACTCGCCACCGGCTCATTTCTTCAAATCGAGATCACGAGGTCTTATTCGAGGGTTATAACGGGGCGTACGGTTGTAACATTAGGTAGGAAAGGAAAATTATTGGGCTAGAAGTGGCAAAGATTTATTCTATCATAACTTGGCATATTTTTATTTAAACTTTATGATCATCATTATTTCTTTCTTTTTGATTTTCTTTTGCATGACATTAGACTATTGTCTAATTGCTTGTCATTCGCAATTTATTTGTGTTGAATGACATTCAATTTTTTTTTTTTGAATCGGTTTATAGAATACCGATTTATAATTTTCATTGATGATCAAAAATTGTAATGCCTTGATAGAATTCATCCTTGCACACTTGGGTTTGATTTTCTTGGTCTTTTTAGAAGGCTAGGAATAATATAGAGGGCTTCAAAGAAAAATTAGGCTTATAGGCTCAAATTGGTTAATCCTAAAGGGAAAAATATTTTTGGGTTTGGATTTCAAACGAAGGCCAAAAATTTGGGTTTTCTAGATGCCTCGATCATATGCTCGATTTCGGGAATATGGCATGGTCTTGAATCGGTCCCAATTGCAAGTTCTAGTTTCCTTTAATCAAAATGATTCGCACATCAAAGAAAATGAATGAGTAAAAGTGACTCATGGCTCAAATCTCACAAGGTTGGGTTGATTCAAGTCATACAATATTCTCAAATTTAATCAAAGCTTAATTCTAACAATTTATTCAATCGAAATCTCTAACATGCAGATTTATTACCCAATAAGCTGATCGCATCATTAAATTTTTATAGCTCAAAACCTTAGGAATTCATGTCATGCATGTCTTCAATTATATTATCCCAATTTGAAAGTCTGAAAATTTAATCATAGGCCTAAATTCAACCTGTGAATTTAGAGCAAGTTTATGCATATTTTTGCTGGTTATTTAATTGAAAGCAGTAAAGAGGCACTGCTGACATAGTGAGTATGTCAACAGCATATTTTTGGCTTGACAGTCACTTATTCATCTCGGACTGTACAGACATCTTTTCAAAGGAAAGCAGTAAAGAATTGTTCAGTGGTCTCAAAAGCTGAGTTCCAATTTAGGGAAAACAGTAAATACATCCGAGGCAAGGGATCCTTGTGCAGTTGATACAAACCTGCACACACAAAAGGAGGATTCCCTTGCAGATTACTACTACTAGAATGGAAATGAAATAAAGCAAGGTAAAGTGGGACTAGGATTCGTCCTTCTTTCTTTAGAATAGGAATCTGGCCCAGTGGATGTAACTGGTCAACTCACACCGCAGACACCAGCCGTTATGGTCCATCATGGGCTCACGCCTCCTTGGGCAGTAGATTCTGTCCCCTTGGTTTGCCCATAGGTATGGAGTGTCTGGGTCGTCCGTCATCCATCCGAGGACGTTGGTAGACGTGTACTGAAGGATTGACCGATCTGTTACCATCCTTTCGATCATTCTGATTCCTTGTTCAACTTGCCTTTCATCCGTCTTACTCATAAGCATCAGTCCCCGGGTGAAGATTGACGCCTTGTGGTTGTCCTCAATTCCTGGGCGCAGCAGTTCACAAGCGTGCTCCTCATTCCCTTCTACAAACGCCATAAGTGATGGAATGATCTGGAGATTGAAGTTTCCTGCAGCTGTGCATGTTTGCAGGAATCTCTCCTTCTGCCAACGGATTCTTTCTTGCCCTCTCTTCACAGTGGAGGAGTCAACCTCGCATCGCCTGTACACGATGGTAAGGTTTCCAGCATCCCTGAGCTTCTTGCATATCCGTTGCGCAGCAAACACCTCCCTGATTTCATCCTCTCTTATTCGGGAGAGAATCTCACCAAGGAGTTCGAGCGGTAAGTCCAGCAACTTGGTTCCTTCTGGTGCAAGATCTGGAATGGGAGGATTACCCCTGAAAAGATAAGAAGTGATGAACCCAATTTTTATATAATTTTCGGAAATTATCCAAGTTCAGAGACCAACATCCTCACATTTAGAGCTTTGCTCTAGATGTGAGATTATTAAATTTCTGACTTGAATTTTAATTTAAAGCACATGTAAATAATATTTGGTTTTAATTGGGCTTAAGAGCCCAAAATAAAATAAAATTGGCCATTGGGCCTAAAATCTTTTTTAATGGGCCATAGGGCCCAAAAATTTTCAGTTTTATTAAACAAGTCCGAGACACTTGTTGGAAGTGGAATGAGATGGATAGATGGAAATGGAATGCTCGAATTTTGGAATGTGCAATGAAGACGTGGCGGAACGGATCTGCTATTTCTGGATAGCTTGGACTGTTTGGACAGTTAAAGCATCCAAAAATTTGCAAACACTGTTTTTAATTTTAAAATGGTTGACTTGTTTTATTTAACAAAAGTGGGATGTGAGTGGTCCCATTTTTTTGATTTTTGAAAAGGATAGCAGTTGGGTGACAAAAATACTGCTATTTTACTCACACTAGTGTTCCATTGGGAACAAAAACTCAAGTCAAATATTAAACAAAAATACTCTTTTTGTCTTTTTCTAAAAGGTTGCTTTTATTAAAAGTGGAAGCTTCCCATTGGGTGTTTGTACTATGTTTCCATAAACAAACAAACATTTATTCCCATGAGATTTCTATCATGAGAACAAATGTGCCCAAAAAGATCTTACCTCTTTTATTACACCCACTCAACACTGTGCACATCTCATCAAGATCAATCAAACCAACAACATCAAGATATTCAAAACAATACCCAAATGTTCATCAGTTTGTTCTTTCCAGTTTTAAACCTCAAAATCTTATCCATTACCAGTTTCAAAATGGAGGTTCAAATGTTTCAAAATGGTGTTCTCAACCGAGAGCACTCCAAAAACCTTCAAAAGTTTAAAGTTAAATGCACGCACTAACAACACCACACCAAGAACACAACAAAATAAAAACAAAATAAAGGGGTCCGAATGGGTGCCATGAACATGGCGAAAACAGGGTTTACCCTCTCCTCCTTGGCTCGGGTCTAGGCACGGGTCCAAGGTTTGGGAGGAGTCCATGAAATCGGTCCATAGTTTCCCCTTGGAAATGGAGTGCAAGAGTGCGAAGAACACGTGGTGTTCGTTCGGATGAGAGAAAAATGGGGGAAAAGAAGATGAAGAAGTTGGAGGGAGTTGAAATGACAAGTGAGAGTGGAAAGAAACTGGAGAGGGTGGGGGGTATAAATACTAGAACTTTTGTCGCGGAATCCGAGACTTTGTCGCGGAACCAGGTTCCGCGACAAGGCACGGCGACATCAGAGAAGTCGCGAAGTCGAGGGTTGGGCGCGGAGTCATGCTCCGCGACAAGGTCATCGCGACAAAGTTCAGTATGGAGACAGGGTCAACGCAGGTCATGTCGCGGAGCAGGGCTTGGTCGCGGAGTCATGCTCCGCGACAAGGTGCATCACGACAATCAGTGGGGAAGGGTTAAGAAAGAAAAGGGAGTTTGTCGCGGAACAGGGCCTGGTCGCGATGCATGACATCGCGACAAAGGACCTTCCGCGACAAAGAATTTTTGAATTTCAAATTTTCTTGGACTGGGCCCGAGTGTGATGTGGGCCTGAGTCCATTTTATTTGATTTGGGCTGAATAAATTCAGTCCAAGTAAATTCAAAATGCTGGGCTGAAAATTAAATAATCCACTTGCATAAAATTAGGTTGGGTCAGTCCCATTTTATCTGTGAATTTTATTTCGGGTATTGAATTTCTTCCATTCCCGAAAACATTTTCTCAGATTTATAGAACTAATCCAACCAAGAACCTGGTTTTCCATGTTACTCTTATCTGCTCCTCTTTTTGGTGGTTCCGAACTTCTGCAAGATAGATGAATGAAATGCATTAGATTTTCTCCAAATATCAACATCCTCACATTTAGAGTCTTAGTACTCTAAATGTTTAATTGATCTTTGGGTACTTGCTCGTCATGAAATAAGTACTGTAAATATATACTATATATATATATAAACTGAAATTTGTGTTTTTAAATGCTGTTTCTTATTGAATGTAAGCCGGGTCTGCCACTGCTTGGCTTTCTTTCTCCGGATCGAACTGTCTGAGGTACTCTTTTAATCGTTGTCCATTCACCACTATATCGCCCCTGCCAGTTCGAATCCTGACAGCTCCATTTTTAAACACCTCTAGTACTTCATGTGGTCCTTCCCATCTAGATTTGAGCTTTCCGGGGAACAGCTTCAACCTAGTATTGAACAATAACACATGTTGACCAACATAAAAATACTTAGGTTTAATCCGGCGATCGTGCAACTTCTGGGTCCGCTCCTTGTAAATTCAAGAGCTTTCATAAGCTTGCGCTCGTATTTCCTCAATTTCATTGAGGTCCAACTTACGTTTGCTCTGAGCAACTTTCGGATCGAAGTTAAGCGTTTTAACGGCCCAGTAAGCTTTATGCTCTAGCTCTACAGGCAAATGACAGGCCTTTTTCCGAAGACCAGCCTATATGGAGACATCCCGATGGGAGTCTTATATGCTGTGCGGTATGCCCATAGAGCATCATTGAGCTTACGTGCCCAATCCTTACGGGTTATCCCGACAGTGGCTTCGAGTATGTGTTTGATTTCGCGGTTGGATACTTCGACTTGACCACTAGTCTGAGGATGGTAAGGCGTGCCTATCTTATGGAGGATCCCATTTTTACGGATTAAAGTTTCAAAACCTTTATTAATAAAGTGTGTTCCTCCATCAGATATCACCACCCTAGGTACGCCAAACCGACTGAAAATGTTGTTCTTGAGGAACTTGATGACTTGGCTACCATCATTGGTCGGTAATGCGACAGCCTCGACCCATTTGGATACGTAATCGACGGCTACCAAGATATAGTAGTTTCCACCAGATGGTGGAAACGGTCCCATGAAGTCAATGCCCCATACATCAAAGATCTCAAGTGTGAGAATCCCCTTTTGAGGCATCTCATCCCTCTTGGAGATGTTTCCTAATCTTTGGCATCTGTCACAGCCCTTAACAAATGTCCTGCAATCCTCATAGATGTGAGGCCAATAAAATCCACATTCGAGGACCTTGTGGGCCGTTCGAGCGGGACCATGGTGATCTCCATATTCTGATTCATGGCATTTTCTGACAATTTGATAGGCTTCATGCTCAGTCACACATCGCCTGATTATTGAATCAGGGCAGTGTTTGAAGAGATAAGGTTCTTCCCAGAAGTAACTTAATACATCTCGTTTGAACTTATTCCTCTGATGATAGTTCGAAAACTGTGGGGTTACTCCGCATGCCAAGAAGTTAGCGATGTCGGAAAACCATGGACAAGCTTGATTATGCAGATGCAACGCGAACAACTGTTCGTCCGGGAAATCTTCATTGACGGCTTTTTCCTTTTTATCATTATCTAATCGAGATAAGTGGTCAGCAGCACCGTTATCTCGACCTCGCCTATCTTTTATTATGATGTCGAATTCTTGCAACAGAAGTACCCACCTGATTAATCGAGGTTTTGCATCTTGTTTGCTAAACAAGTATCTCAATGCTGTATGATCGGTGTATACTATGGTCTTCGTACCTATCAGGTACTGTCTGAACTTGTCAAACGCGAAGAATACAGCATACATCTCTTTCTCCGTTGTGGTGTAGTTAACTTGGGCCTCATTCAGGGCGTGACTTGCGTAATGAATTACGCAATGTCTCCTATCCTTATGCTGTCCAAGAACTGCGCCTACGGCGAGACCACTAGCATCGCACATTACCTCGAAAGGCAGTGACCAATCGGGTGGTTGCACTATCGGTGCAGAAACCAACATCTTCTTGAGCGTGTCAAAGGCTTGGACACACGCTTCGTTTATTAAGAAAGGATTTTCTTTACAAAGCAGATTAGTGAGCGGCTTGGCAATTTTAGAGAAATCCTTAATGAATCGCCGGTAAAAACCGGCATGCCCTAAGAAGCTCCTAACTGATTTGATCGAGTTAGGAAGAGGGAGATTGGAAATGATGGAAACTTTGGCTGGATCAACTTCAATTCCTGCACGAGAAATGCGATGACCTAACACTATGCCCTCAGTGACCATAAAATGGCACTTTTCCCAGTTTAAAACCAAGTTAGTGTCCTCACACCTCTTTAAAATCTTGGCAAGATTGGTCAAACAATCTTCGAACGTATCTCCATACACAGAGAAGTCATCCATGAAGACCTCAATGCATTTTTCGATAAATTCAGAGAAAATAGACATCATGCATCTTTGAAAAGTAGCAGGTGCATTGCACAAACCAAAAGGCATCCGTCGATAGGCAAAAGTGCCGTACGGGCAAGTAAAAGTGGTTTTCTCGTGGTCTTCACTGGAAATAACAATCTGATTATAACCAGAATAACCATCCAAAAAGCAATAAAACTCTCTCCCTGCCAACCTCTCAAGCATCTGATCAATGAATGGCAATGGAAAATGGTCCTTGCGTGTGGCCTCATTCAGCTTCCGGTAATCGATACAAACTCTCCATCCGGTCACTGGTCTGGTTGCAACCTCTTCTCCTTGCTCATTCTTGGTTATGCACATCCCTCCTCGTTTGGGTACGACCTGCACCGGGCTAACCCATTTGCTATCAGAGATAGGATAGATTATACCAGCATCTAAGAGCTTGATAACTTCTTTCCTTACCACTTCCTGCATAAGGGGGTTCAATCGCCTCTGAGGTTGACGGGAGGGTTTAAACTCTTCTTCCATTAGAATCCTGTGCATGCAAATAGAAGGGCTTATTCCTTTTATATCAGAAATGGTCCAACCTATTGCATGTACATGTTTCTTAAGAACGACCACCAGAGCATTTTCTTGCTCTTGGGAGAGCTTAGCCGAAACAATCACGGGTAACTTTTTATGTTCTGTGAGAAACGCGTACTTGAGATGATCGGGTAGTGTTTTAAGTTCAAGCTCTGGTGGACATTCAACGGAAGGGAGTAGTTTGCGAGAATTGGGTAGTGGGAGAACAGATTTACCTTCGGGATCCTGCATCAGTACAGGATCCTCTTCCTCCTCTTGGTTGGCGTCATCATGGAATTCGATGCCGTCAAATTCCTCCAAATCCCCTGTTTCGGGATCGGCAAAGTGAACGGCTTTGCATCCTTTGTGCTCCACGCCAGCAGGCTTCAGTACCTGCTTTGATAGTTCATCCAGCATCATTTCACAATCAAGCTCAGAGTCTGGCTCTTCCCTAACTATTACATTTTCAAATGAAAAACAAGAACTGTCATTCGGAAATTTCTGCAATTTCTCCATATCAAAGATGATCTCCTCGCCATCGACCCTTAAGGTGACCTTTCCGGATTTAGCGTCAATCAGTGCACCACCAGTGGCTAGAAATGGGCGTCCAAGGATAAGCGGCATTTCAGAATCCTCTTCAATGTCGAGGACGATGAAGTCGACCGGGAAAAGAACCTGCCCGGTTTTGACCACAACATCCTTGAGGATTCCTACGGGCTGAGTGATCGATCTGTCTGCAAGTTGCAGTCTCATCTTGACCGGTTGAATTTCTCCAAGCTTAAGGCGAACAGCCATAGCTAGTGGCATCACATTGATGCTTGATCCTAAATCACAAAGCCCCATACTCACTTTGGCCTTCCCGAATTGTACTGGAAGTGTGCAACATCCGGGGTCCTCTTTCTTTTCAGGCATTCTCCTCTGAACGATGGCACTGCATGTGCTGTTGAGAATAATTACCTCTTCCTGCTCAACCTGCCTTTTTCCTGAAATCAATTCTTTCAAGAACTTAGCATAGATGGGCATTTCGGAAATCATTTCTGTGAGAGGAATGGTTATCTCTACAGACTTTAATCGTTGCAGAAATTTCTTGAATTTAAGATCATGTTCTTTATTTTTAAGCCGCGCAGGATAAGGAATCCTGGGCATGTACTTGTTATTAGCAATTTTTGGTGGTGAAGGGAAGGAAGTTGTACCTTCACCTGTACCCTTATCTGTTTCAGCCATTTCAGGCGCAGCTTCAGTCTGCAATTCGGCTGTCTCTTTTTCCGCTTCGTTCCCATTATCAGCTTCCTTACCAGCATTGTCAACAATATCATCTTCTTCAAATTCCGCTCCAGTATCTGCTCCCTTTGGTCCAGCTAGTACTCTTCCAGATTTCAGGGTTATTGCCTTGCATTGCGGGTTCTTTTCCGCAGTACTAGGCAATGTTCCTTTGTCCCTTTTCTGCATCTCATTAGCCATCTGTGTAACTTGGGTCTCCACATTTCTGATGGAGGCTTGCAGTTGATTGTTGATCTCTTTCTGACTAGTGATGAAATCAGTCATCAAATTCTCAAGCCTTGAAGGAGGCTTTTGATTCTGATGCTGATTTTGGTTCTGATTCTGATTCCACTGGCCTTGGTTTGGGACAAACTGAGGCTGGAAACTCTGATTGGGCTGAAAGTTCTGGAAATTCTGAGGCGGCCTCTGCTGGATCTGAGGTTGGAAACCTGGATTCTGAAAATGTTGGCCCCTGTTCTGATTGAATCCTTGGTTCTGCTGAGGATTGAATTGCTGCTGTGGCTTATTCAAGAGATGTGAGTTCAAGGCGTTGTTGTTTGAGTAGGACAAATTCGGGTGTCTATTTGGAAAAGCTCCTGCATAGTTACAGCTCTCAGCTGTGACTTGCTCGCATGTGTCAGTTGCATGAGCGCCTTGACACAGTCCACAGATCACATCAGTTTGCTGTCCCTGCGCAGAACTTCCGACTCCTTGATTTACAGACAACGCTGCCACTTGCTCTTGAAGCTTTTCAATGTCTGACTTCTCTACTGTACCTACAGCACATAAACTACGAGGGGGAGTGAGATTACCATCATCAGTTAGAACAGAACGGTTTACACTCATGGCTTCAATCTTTGCCCAGGCTTGGTCCATCGGTATGTAAAGCAAATGTTGACCACCAGCAGCATCAAGCATGGATTTCCATGCTGGAGTCAGACCACTGTAGAACTTTCTTAATCTCTCCCAGTCATGGAAGCCATGTTGAGGACACTTTCTGAGTAGGTTGAAGAATCTTTCCTTTGCATCATACAAGGACTCGTCTGGTTTCATCTTGAATTCCACAATTTTGGAGCGGCATTCATCCACCTTGGACTCCGGGAAGTATTATGCTAGGAAGTTTCTGATCACATCTTCCCATGTAGACTTCTGATTTACGGGCAGTGACTTGTACCATGTTCGTGCTCCGCTTGTCAGAGAGAAGGGGAATAGCCTTAGTCGAATAGTGTTTGCGGGTACATCACGATTCTTGATCGTGTCGCACAATTCTAGGAAGGTTTGCAGGTGATCATGGGGATCTTCATGACTTGCTCCGGCAAACTGGTTGCTCTGGACTAGATTGATTAGGGCCGGTTTCAGTTCGAAGTTCCTGGCCAGGAATGGAGCTTGTCCAGGAATGTTCAGATATGGCTCTAAAATCGGCTGCATGTAATCAGCAGCAGCTGCTGCTTGATGATTGTTCTCAGGCCCGCCTTGGTACTGCTGTGGGTAGTAGTTCTGAGGCATGAAATAGTTCCTCGGATCATTGAAATCATTCGGATTCGGGGGATTCTGATGGGGGTTATGGTATTGCTGATTCTGTTGGTTTGGGAAATTTTGCTGATTTGGTTGGTTTTGGTTGTTTGGTGGGTTTTGGTTCAGGTTGGGAGGGGGTGCCTCGAAGTGCTGCTGCTCCATGTTTGGTGGATTTCCACCTCCTTGTATGATCTGGGGAGGGGGATCATCCAAATCATCATGATCAGCATCTTCGGGGTCTTCCTCAATATTTATAATTATATGTATAGGCTAATCTAGGAGCAATGAGGAATGTAATTCTCTAAATAAAACGGCGCTGCATCCTCCCCGGCAACGGCGCCATGAAACTTTTGACAATTTCCGTCCCACGAGCATTTTCTAAAATATACCAGGTTAGATTTATTACATGAAAAGAGTTATGATTCACGGGAAAGGGTTTAGGGATATATATTAAGATTATTAATCTTTTTATTACTCAAATGTGGTGCTTCGGTTTCAAATGGCGTTGTGGTCCTCTCTGTCATGGAATGTTGACAAATCTCATGGCATAGCCGGGATAGATTGACCTTCAGCCTGTCACACTGAGGATCCCCGGCAGATATGCCATGATACTTCTCATCAATTCTTGCCACAAGAGTTCCTGCCATGAAACTTTTGACAGATTCCCACTACATGAGTATTTTCCGAAAAATCATGATCCTGGTTTAGATTTTATTTAATGAAATCAATTTATGATGGTGGAGTTGTGATTAGGGATATATTTATAAGTAGTCATGTTTTTATTGCTCGTGTTTAAGAAACTGTGCCCCCGAAAGCGCACGGTGTCAAAAATTGCAGTAATTTATAGTAAGACCGGATCGTTCACTGGAGGATGTGCGATAGAAGCAGGTCCCACGTCGTTTTACTAGATTTTCCATTCGTATTGCTCAATAGGTTTGAAAGATGATTAATATCTACTGACAGGAGTTTAAACTAGATCTTGAAAGCAGTTAAATTAATCTACAAAGCAAATAAATCTATTCTAGAAAGCGGATAAAAATTATTCTAAGAATGCAGTAAACATTATCTACGAAAGCAGGGAAAAGGTGCATTGTGCCAACCGTGAAGCTGAATCACAATGTAGACAGAAGGGACAGGAAGAAAAGAATGAAAATTGGACAAGAGTGAGATACAGCAATATTAAACTTCCATTTTTATACGCAGATCTTTGTTTGGGATAATTCTATCAGATAGCTGATTCTCATGCTCTCAATAATGCTTTCCTTTTAACAGACAGGTACTTGCAATATGAGTTTACATGTTCTTAAGACCGCAAATTCTAAGATACCACAGATTTGTAACTGCCCTGGCCTGGGTGTGTTACTTCATCTGTGGTGGAAAAGCAACACCCGACACATCATTTATTGAAATGCCAAGTACCACTATCATTCTCCCATGTCACACCCAAAGATTTGAATTCAGCCCTAAACTATCCCTTAACTGTCAATCCTAGTAGCAGTTACACAACTCTCAATACAACCGAGTGACCTCTAATGAAAGCGGTTAAAAGAAAGCGGTAAAGAAAGCATTTAAAACCTATCACTCGGAGGTTTTGAAAATCTGACCCTGGTAGTAAAAGACAGCTCCCCATCAGGATGAAGGAGTATGGATCAAGAATTCCCGGCTCTCAGTGAACCACTAGTGTGTTCACTTCCTTCCGGGTGATTATGAGATACAAACTAATGAAACGAACTAATAAATTAGTTCGTTCCGGATGCACTCACTCAGGACTCAAAAGTAGGCTTTGGCAGAAGAGGATAGCAGTTGAAAGAAAACTCAACCCTATCTTGGAAAATAACCAAGGCCTGGATGATGTTCCTCTAAGATTATTTACTACACTGTATTTGAATCCAAGTGGACCCCATCTCGGTATAGCACTTAATCTTACATTTCCATCAACCAGCAATTTTGGAAAATAATGGATTTGAAAATCATTCCCTGTCAGGTACTAGACTCTCAGTTAAAACACAGACCCTTTCAGTCTAGGCGAGACCTAATCGCTGAATCTGCTTCTTAATTTCCCAAAACACAACCCTTGACAGGATATGAATTAGTCATAACTGAAGAATTTATCCCTTACTCAGATCTGGATGTTATAAAGAGGTTTTTGTTGGAAATTTATAAAGCAATATCTGTTTAAGATCTAGACTTCTATTGTCCAAGGGAAGGATCCCAAAATAAGCACAGACCACAATAGTATATAATATTATCATGCATAAAGATATATGGAAGTGTAAAATTAATTGACCCAAAATATAAATGCGGGTCTAGACAGAAGGTGAAACACAGAATGAAGTGGTCAAGGGACCAAAGTAATGGCAGAATAATCAGGTGGGCTGTAAACATCTACTGTCCAATTTCCCAATTACTCGGATGGAGCGAATTTAGACAGCTTAGACCCTATAATGGTGGTGTCAACACCAGTTGGGCCTCCACTGTCTGTGAATTCGGATAAAAACCTACATGCTTCCCTTCTATAATGATCATCAGTTGGCATTGACTGATGCCAACTGACTCCCAGTACGGATTGGAATTTAGGTTTGGAAATTAAGATAATAACAAGAATAAAACTGTATCTGGATGGGAGTCAGCCGAGCAGCTATTATAACCCCGGATGGGCGAACCGCCAAGGCTTCCACTGACAATCGTCCAGACCATGCAAAATAACAATTAGTAACTAATACCCAGAATACGAGCTAGTTATCCATGAGGGAGTACCCGCCAACATTAGTCTGATGTATTCTTTACTAATGGTTCCACACAACACACAAAGGTAAAATAAATAAGAAATAAAAGAAGATCCCTTGTATGAGAGACATTGGTTTCTCATGCAAGGTTGTGGATTGGGTCCACATGTGATGGTTTTAAATAATCCTTCCTACCATAATTAATTACAGTCCAGATTATCTGTTTAAGCCATCAAGATTTTGTTTATACAAAAGTGTTTTAATGGCAATTGAACAAAGGTCCTTTAATCATGATGATTGTCGATGTTTGATTATTACTAATCTCAATCCTTAATCATTAATGAGTCAAGGGTTCAATCAATTAAGTGATGCAAATGGAGAATCAAAATTTGGGCAGCATAACACCCTACATTGCAATTCCAGAATGTTACATCCTAACCCGTGGGGTTATGATGTGAGTGTTGCAATATAAAATAGGAAGAGAATGAAGGTTGTTTGAGATTAAATAGAGAGAGAGGAACCCTTGTCGCGATATCATAAATTTTGTCGCGGACCGAGGTCCGCGACATGGACATCCCGACAAGTTTTTAGAATTTTTGGCAGCATAACGCCTCTTTGTCGCTATGCAAGATTTTGTCGCGGAACGTGGTTCCGCGACAAGGGTGACATCGCGACAAAATGTTTTCAGAAAATTCCTAAAGCATTTGAACCTTTGTCGCTATGCATGGAAATTTTGTCGCGGAACGTGGTTCCGCGACAAGGTATTCCGCGACAAAGTGTTCAAAGATCAAGGAACATGGCATAATTTTTCTGTCTCAGAATGGGATTTTGTCGCGGAACGTGGCTCTGCGACAAGATGATTCCGCGACAAAAAGCCATGAAGACAAAATGCAAGAGTTTGGCTCCTTTGTCGCTATGCATGGACAGTTTTGTCGCGGAACGTGGCTCCGCGACAAGGTATTCCGCGACAAAGGGTTTTAAATTATGGAGACAAGTGTCTTGAAACACCTTGGTCGCGGAACAGCCATTTTGTCGCGGAACGTGGTTCCGCGCCAGAAGGCGGTTGGCGCCCAAGGTGGTTCAGGACAAAAGTCAGAAAAAGCAGAAATGAACAGTGGCATGCAAACAGCGTGATCTCACCCTATTTCAGATCAAAAAGCTATTCTAAGCTAAAAATAAGCAAGAAACATTCAAAATAAAGAAGAACATGCTTAAACAAAAATAACAAGGATGGGCATAATATTAAAATAAAGCAGGAGTCCTAATCTAGGGTTTGATCACACATCCACACAACATTATCCATAAAATGCTAACAGTAAACATAAATAGGCATAATGGGGGTCAAGAGACCCCAAAACGAAAAAGAAAGCATAAATCCATGGAGTGTGAGACCCATTTCATGATTTGGGACACAAATGATGAATGTTTTCCCATATTATTGAAGAGGTATTGTTAATACCCATGATTTGGGTATTACAAACCCTAAAACAAGAGTTTAGAAACCAAAACATGGTATAAAAATGGCTATCTAAGCAACTGTGAACAGTAAAAACACTAAACTAAGCTAAACTAAGAGCAAAAATTAAATAATACATGAAAATAAACCTAAACTACTCTACCTAAGGAGGAACTCCTAAGCTTGCCTGCAAGAGCTCTACAACAATTTCAATCTCTCTCTAGCCTTTTTTTTAGCTCATGGGAGGCACCTCATATTTATAGAAGTGTAACCCTAAGCCCATGGGCCTTGATTCTAGCCCATTGTGTCTTAAGACATCACACACATCACAGCTTTGTCTCGGAGCATCAAGTTGGTCGCGGAACACACTGCATGTGGCAAGGCTTCTCGACTGGGTCTTGTGTCTCTAATTGTGCATCTTGGTCGCGGAACATGCCTTTGTCGCGGAGCATGCCATCGCGACAAAGGTCATCGCGACAAAGGGCTTGGCTGGTCTCCTCTTCATCTGGGCCACTTGGTCGCGGAACCCCTCCCTTGTCGCGGAACACTGCATCGCGCCAAGGGGCTTCCGCGACAAAGGTCTTCCTGGGCCTGCTGGATTGGGCCAGATGGGCCGAAAATATTCTTTTTGTGGGCTTTTCTATCTTTTTCCCATCTTTTTGTTTCCTTTTCTTTTTCTCATGTTTTTGGATTTTTCTAACATAAATATGTACTAAAATTACATATTTATGTCTTTTTCACACCAGCTTATTATTTTTACAATTATGCATAAATCAGTCTAATTCGACTGCTTTCTTACTTAATGTAAGACCGGAATGCGATCAAATGCCCGTTTAAGACACGGAAATGGATTGAAAATAATGGTCATTTCTGGCCATTATCAAAGACCATTCTTCCTTCTGTGATTCGATCTTCTATCATGGATTCCCCCCCCCCCCCCCCATGTCTCCATTTATCTATTGCTGACGGTTGGGCATGGAAGGGTAATATAGAAGGTAGATATACAACTCAATCTGGGTATTATCTACTTGGTTCTACTGCAGATGCAACTGCTTGGCGGTGGATGTGGAGCTCGTCTCTTCCTGAAAAAATATGTCTCTTGCTCTGGCTAATCTCATGGATGGCTCTTCCATGTAACTCTCTTAGATTTCATCGAAATCTGGCTGCTTCTCCCTTATGCAATATCTGCAGCTCAGAAGAGGAGGACTGGTGTCACGCAATTTTCTATTGTCTCTGGGCCAAAAACATTTGGCTTTCCATTGGGATTGATGTTCCTTTAGACCTTCACTCCATTGATAGGTTTCATCTACGGATGTGGCTGCAAGGAATGTTTCGAATTTACGGAAAAATCTTCATGGCAGGTCTTTGGGTAGTTTGAAGGGAAAGAAATGATAGGGTTTTCAATGGTAAATCTTCACCGCATCATGCAATTGTAAGAAGAATTCATCATCTACTTGGGGAACTTGACAGAGTTCTCCTCTTGTCGCATGCCATTCCTTCTCATGCCCGTTTGGTGTGTTGGAATATGGGTGTTCGTACTAGGCACCTTTTGCATACTGACGGATCTTTACTGGCTCATTGGAGACGGGCTGGATTTGGGGCGGTTTTAAGGGAATTGGATGGCACCTGGATGGAAGGTGTATCAGGTTATTTAGGATTTACTTCTATCCATAATACTGAAATCGCTGCAATTTTGCATGGCTTGCAGATGGCTAAAAATAAAGGAATTATAGAGATCAAGGTTCGATGTAATTCGAAGGATGCCTTGCACTTGATTACGTCTCCAAGGTCCCATCGGCATTGGCTTGCTCCTTTACTTACTCACATTGATGATTTAGTTGCATCCTTCCGTTCATGCCATTTTGATCATATCCTTCGGGAGGGTAACACTGTTGCAGATTGCTTGGCCAAGATTGGAGCTGATGATGACCTGTTTTTCACTACCTGGGCATTTCCCCCAGACCCGATGAAACCCTTGTTTGCTGCTGACGCTACGGGAACGTGGTTCCCTCGTCATTAGTTTTTTTTATTTCCTGAGTATTTTCTTTTATTTTCCTTATTCCATTTTCTAGCCTTTATTGGTCGTCAAGCAAAAAAAATATGGTGAGTATAAAATATGCTTTAATATATGAGTTCATATATAAATATTTATAATACAGGTGAATGATTAATCAATTTAATTAAGTACCACCTAATTCCAACATCCCGGTTAGATTTTAGTATTTTAATCATTGTTTGGCTTAATTATACGACTTTTTAATCTTGACTTGTTGTTTCCCACTCATCTAGCTAGTATATACCGTACTTGTCCCTCACAATCAATTCTCTTTGCGCTGATGATCCCTCTGATGATATGTCCAAATGAGTATGTACCCCTCTGGTCTTTAGCACCAAGTAGTATTTGGTTGTAAATAGTAAATACTACTATTTGATGATAGGTTATTAGTGATGGATAATAAGAATGGTGAGTTATATATTTATGGCATGTTTGGAATACTGTATTGTATTAGGATGTATTAATGCAGGTGATAGTATTATGTTGTATTATATTAATACCGTATTAAATTAATGTTATATACAATGTTTGGTAGTATACTGTATTATAATTATGCAATATTTTTGTATTGATGTTGTATAGATTTTAATTTATTATTTTTCTATTAAAATTAATTTCTATTAAAACTAATTTCCTAAATTTAATATTTTAGATATAATAAATATATAAATAATATATGTCGTGTAGTGTTGTGTGATTTATTAGGTTTTAAATAATTAAATAAAAAATTTTCTGTAGATATATAATTAATAAATATAATAACATATTAGAATAATTATTTTAATATTAAAATATTTAATTTATAAAAAATAAAAAAATATTATTTTAATATTATAATTATTTTAATATATAATATTTAAGATATTTAATAATATTATTAAATTTAATAAAAAATTATAATATTTATATTTTAATATTATAATAATTATAATAAATTAATTTATTTATTATAATAATTATAAAAAAATAAATACCAAATAAAAATTATAAACAACAAAACAAACCCCTCATTAAATAAACTCACATCTCCACCATGTATTAAGTTATACACCCAATCCCTCATTAAAATAATAATTATGCAACTCTAAAACTTGCCAAACACCATCTAGCATTATTTTTATACATAATTATAGTACTATACATCCTAATACACCTAATATATGGTGCCAAACATGTTCTTATGGAATAATGTTCTCAAAAAATCTATTAACAATGCTAGTAGTAATTCCCACCTAACTCCGTGCTCCCCCTCTTTTTCCTTTTGTGGGGATGCGATTTGCCAAGCTGCGGCACACAAAGCCGTCCGACCCCTGGGGTGAAAGCGGTACGGTAAATATCTGATCGATCCGATGCCGTATCCGATTATATTCGAATCCGAATCCGTTTTCGACTATGCGGCCGGATATTTCAATATTCGTATCCGAATCCGAATCCGTATTTTAGTATTCGCATTCGTATTCGTATCCGAAAATATCTGACCGTATTCAAGAATATTCGACCGTATCCGAAAATTGATAGGATATTATCCGGATTTTAAATATGGATATCCGAATATATTAATATATTATTATTTAATAATTAAAAATTATTATTAATAATTAAAAAATATCAAATTTTCAAAAAAAATTATAAAAAATTATCGATAATCTGTATCCGATTGAATCCTTATCCGTCATATATCCGTCCTGTATCCGTACCGTATCCGTAATCCGAAATATCCGAAATCATATTTGTATCCGGCCCATCCGTATTCGATACCGAATTCGACAAAAAAAAATATGGATAATATCTGTATCCGACACTATCCGACTATATCGGTACCGTTTTCATCCCTACCGACCCCAATGCCTTTTCCCGATAGCTATTATATTTATTTCCCCACAAGAAAACATGCAATTGGATTAAATAGACTCCTGTAACCCACAATTACGAAGTAGTATTTATAAGTAGTAGTATCAAATTGTTAACTACTCCTTATATAGAATTGATAATCAAATTAATTGATGATGTATATGGACTCCAAAACTAATGATCTATATTTATTCTTGTCACCTACTACTCTATGTGCCGCCTCGCCTGCCAATAATTAACATCATGCACCAGCACAAGTCCGCAATTCAATAATTTTAATTTCCTGCCCCCGGCTGCTTTAATTATTTAATCTCATTGATCCAAATTCAATAAAATTGACTACCTATTTGTCCTAAACCCCAATCATCCTGCCTCAACCCACTGAATTCTATCCATCTACTCTTTTGTTCTGTTTCTTCTTTCTTCCATTCACCTTTATATTTTACATGTTTTTTTTTTTTTTTTTTTTTTTTTTTTTTTTTTTTTATGTGTGCGTATTCCCATGTGATAAAACAGAACACCCTCGGATTTTTATGTGTGTGTGTATTCCCATGTGGTGATAAAACAGAACACCCTCGGACTGTGACTCCCACTACACTACAAACCCCACTTAGAAAGTGGCCGGCTGCAATCTCAATTTTATTGGAACATTTCTGGGCATACACCCCAACAAACACAAACACCCAAATTCTGATTCAAGAAACCCAGAAACAAACATTCACATAATTGTGGGAAGTACATTTCATGACAGGTATACCACACAAGAATCTGCAGCGCATACTTATCTAATGATCATATATTCATATTGCTTAATCATCCCAATTGACTTTTATCTTTGATTTTTTTTTTTTTTAAATATACATTCTTGGTGAATTGGAGCAATTCATGTGATGACCTTAATCTGTACAGGGCAACAACATCGATCACATATATACATATGGTGTGGAGTGGATAATAGATATGGCGTGATGAATGATGAGCTACCAATTTTCCTTGACAATCTTGAATTTCTCGAGGACCAATTTTCGCTCTTTGTATTTCTGGGAATCCTCGTAGGCTCTGAGATACTTCCACCCCAAAACCTCCCGGCAGTCGCCGCAGTGGACGTCGGCCACCATGTGCAGCCCACTGATCATCTGCCGGTCCTGTTTGGCCCCCAAAGTTATGTTCCTGGCGTGCGAAAACAGGAAAGCCCTCCCGTTCTTGGACTGTAAATGGTTCGTCAAACGCATAAAAAAGCAAAAAGAACAAGACACGATCGTGTCTCAATCGAGGCAGAATTATGTGTGTACCTGAAATGCCTTGGAGACGATGTCGTCGTGAAGGGCGACGTGGTTTCTGCATTTGCAGCAGCTGTACAGCCTCGGCCCGATCCGAATCCGATCCTCCATTAATCCACGAAATGAGCACCAGGGATTCAGAAAGTCGTCGTCTTTCTTTCTTTGGTTTTTTTTTTTTTTTTTTTTCCTCTCTCTTGTTCTTCAAATATTCAATTGTGTGAGGAGTAGTGTAAAGGGATTGATGGGCACAGAAAACGGCTGGTGTGTTATTTTAATTGGGAATTTTTGCTTGCAAGTAAAGTGCTGCATCAGCAATGATGAAAGGGGAAGCCAAACCCATATGCGATAAAGAAAAATCAATCCACTTGTAATAAGTAAAAGAAGATCAATTGATGATTAGGAATAAGATTCGGTAATATAGAAAAAGTAGTAACAAAATAGGTATTGGAAAAGGACAGGAATTGTATTTGTATTTGTAGCAATCCATTGAGAAATAAGTACACATATGGCAAATTGCAGAGGGGAAAGGTAAGAGGTGTATGGTGGTGAATACTGAATACTGAATAGTGGTGATGGGGGAAAATGGGGAATGGGACCTGCCTACAGGCTACAGCAATTATTGTCACATTCAATGGCCCCAGTTTGCTTTCAGTTTGGATCTCCATTGATTCACTCTGCAATCTGCACCAATTACCCTCCCACTGCATACTCCATTTTATATCCACTCACCACTGTTTTAATCTATTTCGAAAGAGCTTCATAATATTTACCTTATTTAAACAATTATCCTTTTGGAAAAGGAGGTGTAATTCCTACTAATCATAGCACAATGTTAAATTACAGATTTAATATAGTCTTATGTATGAGTATGATGACCAAAATTGCCCCACCTGGCACCTAACTTCTGAAGCACAGCAATGCTTTTTCTATGTTTATACTAATAGAGAGTAATTTATGTACCTTTATTTGCTAAATCATGCAAATGAAAACAAAAGGTATAGTTGAATAAACAAGAAAGAAGCAGTGAGGCACTGTACACTTGCATAAAATGTGAGCCATTGTGACAATTATAAGAGACATAGCTTTCAAGTTTCAACCCCATTTATATAGTAATATCAATGCTACACTGGGCTTCAAAGTGAGCCAGGAATACATGGAAATCAAACTGCAAGCCACATAAACAGAAATGGAAAGAGCTCAAAGAATGGAACATAAAAGAATGGACTTTCAACATGAATGAAATATAGTATAATGAAAAGAATGGAACTGCTAGACAGGCTGAAATCAACAAGCTGAAGGACATAACATAGGCACCAAGAAACTAACAAGCAAACGGCCTCTCAACTCTCAAGGGATCGCTCCCCCGTTCTCCTTCTCTTTCAACATCCACTTTTTCTTGGTGCTCTCAATTGCCTCTTCCCTCAGCCTCGAAAGGTCTTCAAGCCATTGCTGATATTCTGTTTCTATGGCATCCAGCGCCACCTGTAAACTGGTTGCTTCTCTATCGCTCTCTTGAGCAGGTGAATTTGAACAGCTCACATTGTCCTTGTCTGAGAAAGTTGGTCGTGTGTTTCCTCCCGCCACTTTACCCGGTGACAGACAGAATACATTGCCACTTATACCTCTGTGAATTCGGCATTCCTTCTTATATACATCTCTGAACTCCATCTTAGATGCTTCCTCGGCACTGTTAGCTTTAAACATCCCATTCTTGATCCAAGAGGCTTCCCCCATCGGCTCAGAATTAGTCGAGCCTAGTGAAGTGTTGTTTCCAGTGGTTATCAAACCTGGGAGCATGTTCATTGCGGCACCATAAACTTACTACCATAGAAACAAATTTGACAATACACGTGAATAGCATATGTGTTTACCTTGATTGATCACTGATTCAGCTCCACAGTCAGCCAACCGCGGTTCCCATTGATCCGAGAGCAAGGCAAGGCCACTGCCACATCTATGTTGATAGGGACAACGACATGAGCGTTTCCAGTGAAGCAAAGTTCTCATTAACTGAGAATCGATACAATCAGCAATGAGTGCCACGTCATAATATGCTAAATCTAACTGCTCAATCATCTCAGCAGCAACAGAAAGCGCCGTGTCCTTTTCAAGGTTGAAGTAAAAGTGAATGTTCCTCACTATACATGTTTCAACAAGAAAGATCAGTGAACATTACACAGCTACATGAGAATTGCGCATAGAGAGTCTGCATTTGGACACTTAACCGTATTGATCAGCTATGCGCAAGTTCAAGGATACAAATTTTTCATCATCCTTATCCCCATTCTCTGTAGAGGCATTGTTCTGATGTGATCTTCGAAATTCAAGAATGCAAGAACAAGGGGCTCCCCAGATGAGATCGATGTACAGGGACTGGTTATATGCAGCATCGATGTCCATGGAGAGCTCGTTCTTAGGTGGGTTTATTGATTTCGGAACTTCCATATGTATGCAAGAATCGCGAACAGGTTCTCTGAAATCCTCTTGTTGAAGAAATGGGTCTTTAAGAAGTTCCTTAGCAGATAGCCTCTGGCAAGCTGGAGCCAAGCATTTCTCGATTAATTCTTTGATCTCACAAATAGAGACCTTTTCTAGAGAAGGTGGCTTGATCCCCTGCGAAATGAAATACAATCATGCAACATCTACTTAACGTCACGCATAATGACAAAATCGCAAAATGTAGACAAGAGAACCTACGGATGAAACTTTCCTAAATATTTGAGCAGGATTTTTGCATTCAGAATAAGGATATTCCAAAGTGACCATTTCCAACAAGCACATTCCAAAGGAATATATGTCAACTAGCTCATTGTAGCTCTCTTCATAGAGCTCCGGAGCCATAAACTCGGGTGTTCCTGTCAAAGTATACACAATATAAGCTCTCATTTCTTCATAGAAACCATTCCTACTCGAGAATGTAGGCAATTAAAGGCTTAAGGCTCTATACCAATTACACTCTTCGCATTAGGCTTGTGCAAGATAGTTGCCAGCCCAAGGTCGCCAATTTTAACTTCTCCTTGATTTCCATTAACAAAAATGTTATCGCATTTCAGATCCCTGTGAATGACAGGTGGGTTTTGACAATGAAGATAGTTCAAGGCTAGGAGAATCTGCCTTGCCCAATTCTTTATGGCCTTAATATCGACATGTTGGTGTTTTTCACGGTATCTAACAATCAAAATAAAGAACGATGATACAAACAAACTTTCAACCCTTAATAAACATGTTGACTGAAGTAAAGATTAAAGAAACTCACTGCCTCATGCTCCCGGATGTGAAAAGCTCTGTAATAATATTAATTGTCTTCTTGCCATCAATCCATGAATTATGGAATCTCATGATATTTTCATGATTCAGTTTTCTCAGAAGATGAACCTCAGAGTAAAGTTTTTCCATGTCTTCATCCGATCGCACCACATCATCTATTTCCACACAGCTCCATGCTACTTCTATCCCGTGAAGTTGATCAAATGCCTTATAGCTGGAGGCATCACAGAGAAGGAAATAATTACTACTAAACAAAATAGCTTCTAAGTTCTAAGTTCTAACCACACATCCTGTAATAAAACTTAAAATTCATTTTTGAACACGTACACAGTCTTGAATGCACCCTTTCCCAGGATCTCATTGTACTGCAAATGAAAATGGAATGTCAAAGCCAAGAAAACAAAGAACTCTACACGATTGCGGTGAATATTGATTAAATCTCTAGATTGTTGAACTACAATCATTCAGAGAGCATCAAAGTATGCCAAATATAAAGAATGAAGAGCAAATTTACCCGAATATATCGACTCTTGCATTTCTCAGCATTATCAAACTCATAAAGATCAAGTACATCTTCATTACAACTTCCGTTTGTTACTGGACCGGAACCACTTGGCATCCCGATCTTTGACGACGACGACGACGACATCAGCATAACCAAATACAATATTCAAAAGAAATAGAAATTATCGGAAGGTTAGCGTGAAAATCAGAGGAAGGCATTCTGGGTAAAGGGGGTTCGTGTTCGTATTCTTATTCCAAAAACATCCTCTGAAGCAATGGGTTGGGAATTCAATGGCGAACGCCCTCCATTGAATGCACACCGGCATTTCCAATCAGCATCGGCGGCGACACGACCTACAACTGAAAATGCAGCCGATGTTCTGAAGAAAGAGAAAAGGGTTCCTGAGGACAATATTGAATTGGGAAAAAATGAAAATCCTTCGTAACACGAAGTGGAAGACGGGTTCCGTCGTGTCATCACCAACACTTCCATAAGCGCTAATCCTTCGGACCGCATGCTAACATGACTAAGATCTTCATAATCGTTAATGGACTCACTATCTTGAAATCGTTGTAAAGACCAAAAATTTATGTATGCCCATTTGAACCCTTGATTTTGTCCTGACCGAGAAAAAGACTTATCTAAGATAAAAGCTCGTCCATATTCAGAAAAGCAATCCTAATTTTGGGGAGTTTATGATGAATTGTGATGCGAGGAGGTCATGAAAATTTCTTCTGTGAGTGCAGCAGCAGACACCAGTTGGGGAAAAATCGGAGATACCACTGGGTTGCAAGGCGGATATTAAGGGGAGTTCACATACTTGTGCGGTCGATTTTGAATATATCCATTTTAAGGCAAATTTTTCATCCTACTCTTTCCAATTAAACTCATTTACGTTGTCAAATTCGTTGTAAGATCCAATCCAGTTGCCAGTTGGAAATTGGACCCAATGTTGGAAGAAATTGGCCCATGTCTTGCAATTGCCACTTGGTTCGCCAAGTAGCCCAACTATTTAAAATACTGAGCATGTTAAAAACTACTGAGGTGGGCTGTAATAACCTTGTTGTGGTGAGTTTTTATGTTCAATGGGCTTAGAATACGGCAATGAAACGTAAGGCATGACTTCTCCTCCCAATGTTTAAGGCGTTGGAAGAAGAAGAGAGTTTCATTGGATTCCCAAAGCAGCAGCTAGAATCTCTCAACCTCTCACCTACAAAGAGGGTCCCTTGTTAAAAAGTTAATATAGCCGAGATGATGATGGTTCGCCATTATTCCACGAGCTACAAAAAGAACGTACGATGCATTGTAATATACCCATTGGCCATTTTCATAATCTCGTCTCGCAGTAGTTAGGTAAGATATAATCATTACATTTTGCGTCTTCATTCAGCTTTAATTACCAGTCGTCATCAACAATTTAATTTTCTGGGATCAAGGAGCAATTTCCTGCGGGAGTGATTGATGAATTTTGCTCGATTTTTGCAGAGGGGGATCTCAATCTTAGTTTAGTTGAGAATTGAGATGGGTTTCCTGACAAACAGGGTGGAGAGGACTGAGATCAAGCCTGGGGATCATATCTATACTTACAGAGCAGTCTTCGCATATTCCCATCATGGTTAGTAACTTGGAGTACTTAACTTTAAGTTTCTGCAATCTTTGATTAATTGTGTTTGGGGATCAACAAATTGGTTTGGATTTGCTTTCTCTCTCTTTTCTTGGGACCAACAAATTAGTTAGTTTTTTTTTTTTTCTTTCTTTCTTTCTTTCCTGATTCTTTTTTCCTTTTAAATAGGGGCATGTATCTTCTTCTTCTCGTTTCCTGCCTAGTTCTGAGAAAAATATTTCCAAAACGATAGGTACAATGATTTGCATTCTGTTTGTTGTAATCATTAGGCTCAAAGGTGAAGATTTTCCTGCTTAAAGCTTCACTTTACAATAGTCGCCTGTTTTAGCTCCAAATTTATGTCGGTTTAGTTCTTTCAACTATGTGAATCTGTAAGTTTTGTTGTTTATGCAGACAAGAGAGAATTCAGCAATGTTTTTTGATATGTGCTTCCCCTGGGGGAGTTAGTGATAAGTTGCCATTGCTTATTGACCTATGAAGACTGCTATATTTCTGATATTTATCAGCATCAGTTAGAGCTGATGTGATTTGGAGCCATAGGATCATGGAAGGCTTGTAATTATTGAAATTGAACTATTTTGATTAGGTTCAGCTTGTTCAACAACACATTCAACTGACATATATTTAATATGAACGAAGAGTTGTTTAATGAATTAGAGCACCCAGAGTGCAACAATAAGTAGTACTATGTTGAATGTTAACAATTGATTCAATTCAGCATTGCTAACCTTTCCTATTAAAAGTGGCCTCACTGCTCCATAGACTTTTAGTAACCATTTTGCATCATTACATATCGTATAGGTATATATGTTGGGGGTAGCAAAGTGGTTCATTTTACCCGCGTCGAATCTTCTTCCACATCCAATGGTGAAGCATACAGCACGAATGCACAATGCCTGAGATTTCCAGACTGTGGTTTCAGGCAGCCAAACAGCGGAGTTGTTCTCTCCTGCCTCGACTGTTTCCTTCGAAATGGATCCCTTTATTCCTTTGAGTATGGAGTAAGTCCATCTGTATTTATTTCTAAAGTGCGAGGAGGCACGTGCACGACTGCACTCCCAGACCCTGCAGAGCTGGTCATTCATCGAGCAATGCACCTACTTCAAAATGGATTTGGGAACTACGATGTGTTCCAAAACAACTGTGAGGATTTCGCCCTGTACTGCAAGACAGGACTCCTCACTATTGATCGACTTGGGGTTGGAAGAAGCGGGCAAGCTTCATCGGTCATTGGTGCACCATTGGCAGCTCTTCTTTCCAGTCCTTTGAAACTGTTAATGCCTAGTCCTGTTGGCGTGGTGACAATGACTGCTGGTATGTACTGCATGAGCAGATATGCTACTGATATTGGTGTCCGTAGTGATGTCATCAAGATCGAAGTGGAGGACCTGGCCTCGAACCTTGGCTGGGGCATCGCTGGAAATGCAATTTGTAACTGATGACAACACATTAGGGAATGCTGTCTGACTTATCTCATTGGATGAAATGTGAAATCCTCTTCCTATGTTTTGCTGTTTCAGACACAAATGTTGTTGATTTGCAGTCATCTGTAGACAAGGGTGAATTTGTGGATATGGTTATTTCTGTGGATTTTTGTCATTGTCTCCAAGACCAATTTAAAATTGAAATCAAATCTTATTATGGTAAATTGGTAATCAACAGCAGCTCTCCTTTACTGTACAGGAAGTCAGGAACTAAGGTAACTATAAGATCCCCAAATACTTCTATAAGCATTCAGGGCTGACGAACTCAAAGACTTTCTCAAAGTGCACTAATTTGATTGCTGAAATTTTTGGCTTTGACATTGTTTGGTCTCTTTAGCACTTTCTACTTTGAATTCTGCTTTGTCTGCAAGACCATTAACAGCCTCTGCAACTTTTTCTGTGCGTGTTGCAATCTCTATCAGCAACGACGTTACTGTGACTAATGGAACAATATCCATTAGTGCAACTACATTAGGGCTCGTGTTGTCTTCTCCCGTGGCATTACTCAAGTCTTCTGTTTTGAGCCCACTTGTTGGTGCAATTGGTTGTTTAGATGAGGACTTGAGCGCGTTCTGAAGTTCTTGAATTGCATTTCTCATTTCCCCAACCATGAGATCTACCTTTGTTGATTTTCTCATGGTGCTGAATGAAACAGCCAATTCTTTGAGTAATGCTGAGGAATTGGCACTTAACCTTAGGCAGAACTTACTGAAATGCTTCTTCATGAATTCAGGTGCCTGTAGAGACAAAAAAAAAAAAAAAAAAAAAAAACCAGTAACATGGGGACAAAAACTAAAAGCGTGGTATCAATAAAATCAATTGACCAGTTGATGTTGATGACTACCTTAGCTTCCGAATTGATGATACGGCCATTAAGTGCTTCGATGCAGTAAGCACAGCTCCTGAGAGAAGCCCCAACCTTGAGATACTCTTTCCATGGATGCCCAAAATTGAAGTTTCCATGTGCAGGCTCCCATCTGGCAAAGTTTGCCTGCAGACAAGAATTCCATAATTATTACGATGTTGGTACCATGATTTAAACAGTGTGTTCAAATCAAAAGGAGTAAAGCCTACCATGCTTTCTTCTGCAGTCTTAGAATTGAGAGCACATTTGTAGCCTTGCAGTATTTTGTTGGTAGCTTCAGTGTTGGCACTATTTTTTCCCTTGACATCATCATCTTTGAAATATTCAGCCACACATCCTGTGTCCATCACACAAAAATCAAGTCAACTATGGATTTTCATTTCCTAAATGCAGTTTTTATTGTTACCAAGATGTCCCCATACCGTCCAGGGAATCAGAAAGCTTTTCCATATTGTTTTTCATAAGGTTATGCAACTCGGCCCCAGCCCACACAGGGGACAAAATGATGCTTATAATGATACAGATGGATGTCCCGATCGCAATGGTGGATAACCTCTGATGAGCCAAATCAAACAGTTTGTCCACACGGTAGCCTGAAACCGACACCAGGCTGAAGGTTAGGATGAAGATCAGCGCCCCATAGTCGAACCGGGCTTTTATCGATGGAATGAACCTTGAGAAAGTTGCCGCAGTAGCTGCAATGAATATACCAGTCAACTATGATTATCATTTTATTAAACATTAAAAACAGCATAATATAACTTCATTTATAGATTTAGACAAACCACAACCAACAATACGTACCCAGAATGAAAACCGAGCCTTGTAGGATTATAGGTTGAAACTTATCGCCCGACTGGCTAGCTATCCAATGAACGCCGACTCCCAGCGCTCCAGCCAAGAAGGTTCCAGTTGCTCTATTCACAGATTTAGAAAGCGTCGCGCCTATATATATATATGGTTAGTAATTCGCTCCGTTAAAAGTTAAAATCAATCATCTGACTATAAATTGCGACATGAAATGATGATGAGGTGATGTGCTGGATTAATACTTACCAACAGTGTATTCGAAAACAACAACAACAGTCATGACCGCCCACATGGCATTCCCCCCAACGCCATCATACAAAGGCCTCATGTAGTAAAACAGCGACACAACGGATAGTGCTATCCCTACTTTGACACAATGCATCACTTTCTTAGGTTCATTCACTGCTATTTTCCATGCCTTCTGTAGGAAACCCCGGACTTTCGATAAAAATGCCATCACGAATCTTTGCAGGCCACTCCAAACACGGGCACGCAACGTGCACTCGGGTTCTAAAGCCCTTGATGTCCCGTCCGGGATATTGACTCTCCATTCCAAGGCTAGACTACCCTGTGCCATTCTCGATAATTAGAATCTCGACAGTTTAGTTACAGTAACTATTGATGAGAAGTATGTGTGCAGTGTATGTTAAGTAGTTGTCCTAGCCAAGCAAAGAGCCTCTGTTGTCTTTGGCTAGGTGGCTGTGATGCTCTAAATTTGTGGCAACACAAGTACATACATTTATATAAGATGGAATAACCTGAAGATGCCAATTATGGATGTTCATTGGATTGTGCAGGAAATAAAATATCTTCAGGTAGGTCAGGGAAAAAAAAGGTATTCTTTAGCTCCCAGTTACTAATAAAAATATTATCGTAAACTAAAGTTATAAATTACCGACTTACTGGTACGGTTTTCAAAATAAATTTCAATGATAATAAATTGTTTGCTCAATGATTTTCAGAACTCTCCTTCAACTTTGATTCCCATAACACAGCACAATTCTTTTTAAGATCTATTTTTAATTTAACAATAATTATTATATGTACGTATTTACTTTTGAATTTCTATCGTCAAATAATTAATCATTTAAAAGAATACATGCATCTATCGCATACTATATTTTTAAAACAAATTTCTCACTTTATCTAAACCACCTCTACGTTTACGAAACACATCTTAAATGATAGATCAGAACATATTTTTTTTTTGAAATAAAAATGTCATTTTAGTCTTTAGATGGTGATTTCAATTGGAAGATTTATTATGAATATTTTTTGAGTTGCACTTCCAGAGGAAAAATAACCCATATGGTCCCTTAACTTTTTCGGATTTCGCAATCAGTCCCACAACTTTTGAATTAACACAATCCGTCCACTAAGTTTCTTAATTTTAGCACAATCCGTCCCATATACTCAATTTGCCTCCATTTGTACTCAATTTGCCTCCATTTGTACTCCATTTGTATGGGACGGTATGGGAAAATGGAGTACAAATGGAGGCAAATTGAGTACAAATGAAGGCAAATTGTGTATATGGGACGGATTGTGCTAAAATTAAGAAACTTAGTGGATGGATTGTGTTAATTCAAAAGTTGTGGGACTGATTGCGAAATCCGGCAAAGTTAAGGGACCATATGAGTTATTTTTCCCACTTCCGGATAAGTATGAACTTCCATGTTCTTATTCGTAACATTCGTTTTTGTTTTTTCAAATAATATACTTATTAACTAGCTAGTACGTAACCATGCAGGGTAGTAAAAAGAATAGGAAAAAAATAAATAAACTGATATTACAATTAACTTCATATATTTTGTATTATACTTAACTTGCATGTATTAACGGATGAAGACTTGACCTAATGGTTAAGTATTCAGACTTCCAACCTTTAGGGTTTTTAGTTCGATTTTCCACCCGATCCCCAACTCATCCCCTTTATATATTTGTAATTTATGTGACATAAGCTCTCACCATCCTTTCATAATCTGTATATGTTGTTCAACAAAAAAAACTTGCATGTACTGAACAAAGGAATTCGACATAAAATAAATAAGTACTAAACCCTTATTATATGGTTGCATGCATAGCTAGGAGGGAGATTGATTATCGGTTCATCGGTTGTACATATTGTCCGATCCGTTTCATCGTTCAATAGTATAATTAAGGCATTTTTGTGTTACGTTATTGATTAATCAAAAATTCTAATCATTTAAAGTAAACATATATGATTAGTGTTGATAAATTAAATTATAATGAGTTAGTATTAATTAATTAAAGATCCTAAGCATTTAGGATAAACATGTAATTAGCCTTGATAAAATAATTTATGAAAGCTTTTAACAACCAACTAAATATGCCAATCAATCTATTTATAGTATTCAATCCGTTCCTTTTTAGTTGTCTTTTTAAAAATAAAAAAAAACATTCCAAAATGGTTGTCACTTTCTATATTTATATCATACTTTCACTACGAAAAAAAAGAGTTTTAGTGAGGAAAACAGTTGTCACTAACTTGTCACTAAAAATTCTGTCACTAGCTTTAGTGACAAAATCCTGTCACTAAATCTAGTCGTTTTGTCACTAAATCTAGTTACACAATTTTTAGTGACAATTGTTTTCTTCACTAAAAATCTTTTTTTCACTAAATCTAGTTACACAATTTTTAGTGACAATTGTTTTCTTCACTAAAAATCTTTTTTTCGTAGTGAATTTTCCAATATTACTCTTATCCTTTCATAAATATTACTCCTAGAATATTGTGCAATCTCCCTACTTCAATTTTACTTTTTTTATAGAATATGGGTAAAAGTGAAAAATTAATTAATAATAATGGCATTCCTTGATATATGCATTTTTTTTGCTAAAATGTCATCTATTAAGGAACGGAGGGAGTATATCCTAGCTATCCAATCTCTACCCGAACCATTTGGGAGGGTTTGGATTTGGTTCGTACATATCGGTCATGCATATTATTGCAGGAAAATTGTCATTTTAGTGATACAATATTTTATGCAATCACTGAAGGCCAAATTGGTTTTAATTAAAAGCAGCCAAACGCACCACATTAATTTTTCTCTAAACCAACCCAACAATATTGTTGTCCTGATTTTTCATTGGTATATATAAGAAATTTTTACATAGCATATGGCCTAATATATCAATGCAATAAAAGGTTATCATGACCTAAACTATTTAGGTTGATATCACCGAATAAATAGAAAATTTATAAAAGAAAACTGAAAATTTGACCTAATTATATTAAATTGCTAATTTTTTTCTACATTATTAAATTATTAAATTGGTAGTTGAACACAGCCTGAAGTAATTAAGTATAATGGGTTTTGCAGATTATCAAATCTTGAATTTAAAATGGGATTATTTTAAAAGCCAAACGTTAGTGGCATTATAATTTGTCCTGTTTCTTGTTTATGTCTCATACCTAATTATATGAATGCTGTCAAGTCCCAACACACAATGCTAAACGATTCCTTATCAACAATGCTAGTTAACATTTCAACAACTTATTTCCGGTATGGTAAGCATGTGATCATATATATACAGTATTAAAAAAAATTTCGGCCAACTAATTAATAAAATTTCCCTATTTTATTTATGTGATTTTAATTTCCAAATTCAATGGCTGAAAACATATTCAATGTAGATTCTGAAGTCCAACATTAATTAGTAAATATATATGTATAAATATATATTATATATGTATGCAAAAAATTAGGTCTCCATTTTAATCTTCTTTTATTGATGGATTCCCAAATTTGATCTCTTCCTAAAAGTTAACAATAATCTTGGATGTCATTATCAGAGAACCACAATTAGAAAAGCTGCATGATCAGCTATCACTTGCACACTTTAAATTTGTCATTCTGCTTATGCATCATTTATAGTTCAATTTTCATTTCTGCTTACAAACCCCAAACAATGGACCACCATTACATTTTTATTTCGAGTTTATATGAAAACTAAAGTTAACGAATTGTAAAAATGTGGAAGCCCTTTACACTTCAGTAGTTAATTAAATAGTACTAGTATAACTTTTAATATGTATTGTTATTATTATTATTATTATACGTACTTATTATTAACATTATTTACAAAATAATGATGGTGATGTGTGGTGTATAGTGGTTTGGGCTGCGTACGTGACGCATAGCGTACCTTACACGTAGAGATACACTATATAGGGATATTTTATTCTATATTTATTGGATCCCATGAACAAATATGATGAGATGAGTTGTTAACTTATCATGATGAATTTGAAATTCTTATTGGAGTTTAACCTAATTTTGGCGAACATTTTATGGTCGGCATTTAATTCATTTGCCAATTGCCAACAAAGCAAGTATCTTGGCCTCCTGGCTAATAATGTGTAAGTACAATTCAATTTCATGACTTAATTAATTACTTTCTCCCTAAATTATTTGCTTAAAATTATGCTTGAATTAGTTATTCACACTGTAAATTACAACGGTAAACTCTAGAAAAAACCCCAACACCACCCCAAATTACAATTGGGTTTTTTTCTTCTTTTTAAGAAATAAAGAGCTATAGGTAAATGGGAATTCAAATATAAACGCCAAAAATTCATGTGGACTCTACGTACCCTCCTCACTCTGGAATTAGCGCGCTCTTCAGCTGTTCTTATTGTATGATTGATCAGATCATATATTCTAGATAACTTAGATTTTTTTTTAATTATTTTTTCATTGTTTTAATTGGATCAATAATGACGTAATTAGTTTTTTATGGTGAAGCCGACGCAAAATAAATGTGTGGTGTGAGTTCATGCCATACAAATTACAAATGAATAAAGCGAGTAGTGGAGAACCGGTGAGGTGATTAGTTTAATCTTAAATGGGTATTAAATTTATTTTTGAAACAAAATAAGTTAGTCAGGCATGTGCATAGAGTTATTATATTTAAGCTAAATTTGTGTTTCAGAGTGGTTTGACATTTTTCATTTTTTTCAATATTAGAGGAGGATCAGGGTGTTTTAACACTTTAAATCCATAATTGTTATTTCCACATTGTCAATAAACCAACATACAATTTGTGAATCTCATTAGATAATATCAGAACCCATATAATAAGAGCCTAATGAGATCAATAAAATGAAACATGGATTATGTGAGGGATGAAAAAAAAATAATAAAAAAAGCCTCCAAAAGAGAGAGGAAATAAAAATATTGAGATACACATCGAATGTTTGGATGAAATTCTCCTTAGTGACTCCCTCCGTCCTATTTATATTGTCCTGTTACTGTTGGGCATGTGAATTAAGGTAAAGTTGATTTGTAAGTATATCATGTGGTCCACATAGTAGTTATAAGGGAATATTATTTCTACTTATAGAAATAAAACATTTATGATGGGACATCCAAAAATAGAAAGTAAGACATTTGAGTTTGTACAAAGGGAATACTTTATTATATATGGGATAAAGGACATTTACTAATTTTTTTTTTTTAACGAACAGGCTATACAGGCCACTAATTATTAATTTATTTTGAGCTTAAAATTATTATGGTAAAATTTATGTACATAACTTTTTTATTTAACAAAATCTTAATTAAGAGGCAAGAGAAAAACTCAAAAATACAGTAAATAGAGAAAGCCGGGAAAGTTCAGCCCAAAAATTTGGGCCTGTATAAATAAAGCCCAAAATCCTGAATCCTATAGAAATCATATGGGCTTATTACAGGAAAGTAGAGAATGGTGCGTGTAATAATAAGGGTCATAATTGAACGGGGTCTTCCATTCTTATCCATAAATTATTATTGGAAGAGGTAAGAGTCGGGATAGAAAGACGTTAATTGTAGTTTATAGCCTTATGCTCGGAAACCTCCAAAGCAGAGACTACCTAACACGCTACCTTACCAATTGTACCTTTTCCGTCGCGCCCATCCCCACCCACTCTGTGATCTCTCGCTCTGTTTACCAATTCCGATTCCACACCCACACCCATGGCCAAGCTCTATGTCCAGATGGTGCCGCCGCCCGATCTCAATCGGAACACCGAGTGGTTCACCTATCCTGGGGTTTGGACTAGTTACATCTTGTTCCTCTTCTTCTCCTGGCTCGTCGTTCTCTCCGTCACCAATTGCACCCCCGGCATGGCCTGGACAATCGTCAATCTCTCCCATTTCGTCGTACGCTATATCCTTCATCTCTCTTTCAATTTCGATGGGTTTGAATTATATTGAAATTAGGTTTTTGTTTTTAATTTGATCCGATTCGTGTGCCCTAGGGTATTGATTATTTTAATTGTTGAGTCTAGCGATTTGGTTTTGTGGGTAATTTAATTGGTTTTGATATTTTAGATGTACTATTGAATTAGTAAACTTGAAGCTTAGCTATTGAGTATTGACAATAGCTCCTTGTCATTACTTGGCTCATTAATATACTACCTCCGTTTTCATATGTTCTTGACGTTTAGTATGTGTTACTATTCACCTACAGACTTTCACTTAAAGTTTTATCATGGTTATACAAGTTAAAATATAGTCAAGTGAGATCTTGTTAGATTCGTCTTATCGAGTAGTTTTTAAATATCGAACTTTTAGAATTTTTACTTGTACCGAACTTGAGTTATTAATGGTTTAAAATGTGCATTGGATTGCGTGAAAAGTTGGTATGTAAAAAAGATTTGAAAACGGAGGAAGTATATGTTAATTCCGCTTATGCCTATGGGACTTGGTGTTGGAATTCACTACTATCATTTAAGAAGGTAATTTAGTTTCACTGCTGCCGCTGCCCCCAGTTTATGGAAATACTTCTATTGGTCTTAATGCAGTTTCTGAAAGTTCTCTGATTTATTCCATATACTGTTTCGATGTCGATGGAAAATCATGTTCTGCCATCTAGTTTATTACCTTATGAACTGTGCTGTTTTTAGGTGTAATCTACATCGAATTCTTATTAAATGAACTTTTCTATATATGATCATTTGATCAGTGGATATCGTGCTTGAGTCAGTATGAGGTAGGTTGTTCTTCAGCATGACATTGACATTATATGCTCCTATGATTAGGTGACTTACCACTTCTTCCATTGGAAAAAAGGAACCCCTTTTGGTGATGATCAGGGAATCTATAATAGGTTGACATGGTGGGAGCAGATAGACAATGGAAAGCAGCTCACTCGCAATAGGAAGTTCCTCACAGTTGTTCCTGTAGTTCTGTAAGTCCCCCTTTTATTTCTTCTTCTCTCTTTGTTAGTTTGTTTGTTCTTTTATTTAATTCCTTTTTTCCATGCTTGTAGGGAATCTCCTTATTAGTCAAATCAAAACTTGTGTGTGGGTTCAACATATGAGTATGACTGTTTGTTTGTATGGTCTAGCTAGAGGATGATGGCATATTTATGAAATGCATGAAGGATTTAGGATGTTTCTCTGGCTGCTGATTTGGTTTACTTATTTCCATAGACAAATTAAATATTATGGTTGGCTGGTTTCGAAATGCATTATTGTTGCAAAAGGTGAATATGATACATGTTCCCAAGACAGGTCACAAATCATGTTCTGTTCTGAATGTTTTCTACTTGAATAAACTCCTCCAGTCTCCAATACTAAGACATGTTTTTGTTGAATGGTCGAACTTAAGCTAATAAGAAGACATGTTTTTTGTCGAATGGTGATTCCACCCCCACCCCCTTGTCATGCCCAGGTAGCGTTCTTTCACCAAGTGCCCGTAAATCTAAATCACTTTTTTCAACAAATGAGGGATGGCAGGGATTCAAACAAGGGGCAGAAGGATGTTCTGGTCAAATAAAAATTATGGGACGTAGGAATATCATTTGTTGTCTTAAGCTTTTAGAAATGAGATAGACTGTCTAATTATGTAATGTTCTTCTATTGCTCGGTCTCAAAAGTAGGCATCATGGATATAGTAACTGTGACCATATGAGAGTGTTGTACAAGTTGATGGGTTTACTTTAATGAACAAGTCAACAAACTCTCTACCTTTACCTAATTCTTTTAAACAACTATTATTAATATCATAGTCTGTGTGTGAAAGTAGATAATTTAGGGATTTTATTCTTCCATTTCTTATTCCATGTCCAAACCACTAACGTCTATTTGATTTCTGGCATTCCTATTTGATTTTGATCATTCTCTACCAATTTTCCCCTCCTTGTTTTTACCCATGTTTTCTATTTGCCTAATCATTGTTCATGTTTTCGGTGTTGACAGCTATTTGATAGCCTCACATACAACCGACTACCAAAACCCAATGTTGTTCCTCAACACAGTTGCAGTGCTTGTGTTAGTCATAGCCAAGTTCCCAAACATGCACAAGGTCCGAATCTTTGGAATCAATGGGGATCAGTGATTTCAAACCTTCTCATTTGAAAACCTTAATTGCTGATCTTATGTATGAAGCCTTGATCCCTTGCCTTGTATGTAAAGAGGGTTGTGCCCCTTCCACTTTGTAGGGAGCCAAAAATGGGTATATTTAGTGGATGAATATCTCATATACTCAATTCAGTAGTACAAGCCTCTCCCCAAAGTAAAGTAATAAGTGTACGTGTAATGAGTTGTATCTGTACAGTAGCGTTTTTATGAATGTTCAAGAACACTCTGGCCTATGGCATTTTCTTGGATACATGCAATTAAGTTGCTTATATTATTGCCATTTTTACCTGCACTACCAAAATAAAAATAAAACTAAAAGATCAAGAACTAATTGTGACTACATGATGCAGTGACACCCTAGAATTGAGATTGATGTTATGATGTACTGTATGTTTCATGTGTAGTAGGTTTAGGTTAAGTTATGAAGGATAGGTGTTTTTGTTCATTTGAGAAATGTTTGACTGGTGGCTTATTGAACAGTATGAACTTAGAGCCTTATAAATTTCAATTTTCATGTGGATATTCCTATGATTCATGTGTAGTAGGGCTCTCATTGAAAGCAAATTACTGTTCCATTTGAAAGTGTGGCCTGTGGGGGCATCATGATACATTGTACCACATAGCAGAAAATTTTGAAATAAAAAACGAAAACGCCTCCAGTCCAGTGGAGGTCAGGTCACAACTCCTTGCATGCTTATAGAACAATATGATGTTTGGAGGGGCCCCAATATACGCATAATATACTCCAAAGTGGTAAAGTTCATGTCAGACTTTTTTTCTTGTGAATTGAATAGTAAGCAGGAAAGCTATGATGGATGGTGGACAAAAATGTGCATCTTAATCCAGTGAATTGATTAGTTGAGGTTTTTGGTTGAGGCAGGTAAAAAATTAAACCTTACTTTTACATTAATTAATTTACTAACTTATATCCTACATTTCAACATTATTGCAAATTAAATATACTGTTATAGATGATGGCCGTATATCATCATTGCTTACAATTAGAGTGTCAATCGTTACATATGCTCTAGTTGCATGTTGAAATTTCAAATTCATTACCAAGGAAATTCAAAGCCATACATTTGTGCCCACCATCAACACTATATATAGTATACCACAATTGCACTTGTTTGAATTTCTGTAATTAGGGCTCAAGTGCTGTCTTAGCTGGAAGAATCTCAGTCTAAGATATGGAAAAACCATTGCTTAAAATCATGTAACCTTGTAAACAATTCTGTCTGCGTTTGGGTTTCTTTCTCTCTTTGCTTTTTCATTCAGATGTAAGTATAATAGTATAAAATTTAGGCCGAATTCACTTTTTTATTAATTATTATGTACCTATTGAGAGACTAACGAATAGTAAGATATGAGACCATCATGTACTGCAGGCGTCAATATTCCCTAAAAGACAGCACTACCTTTTGCATATTAATGTTTCTTTGGCATCTTTCCTCCATCTTGTCAGTGAGCAATCTGACTTTTAATTGTTGGATTGTTTACTAGCTTGTGTGAGAAACTCATATCCATATAGTATGACTTGTCATTATATTTCCTCAGATCCAAAAAAAAATAAGTACTTAGAACTTAGTACAGATATTTCCGGAAAAAAACTAATAATACGTAAAAAGATTATTATATATATACATATTAAAATTTATTTATTTTTTAATTTATATAGGTTATAGAATTGAATAACAAGTTGTAACATACTGAATATTCATGAAGTATATAATTAATTTTGATCTTGTTTTGTGTTGGAAGGACATTTTCGAATGGAAAAGTATTAACTTTTGGCTACCAAAAGTAATAATATTATTAGAAAGTATTGTGAACATTATTCCTACAAAAGAATTAATTAATAAGGACTTCTTTAAAAAGTTAATGATGAATCCTAATTAATCGCATTAATTCCTTTAAAATCAGTAACTAATTTCATTGATGAACAATTCTTTAAAAAAAAAGATTTAGCTTAAAAAAGCATTGTCAACAATTATTTTTTCTTGCATATATATTAGCGTGGGGGGAACTTGATGAGGAAAAGTGATATAGTATATAATTAGTGAGAAACACAATTAATTGATTTTTAACTAAAATAATCGACAACATTCGTACTAGTTATAGTCTTTCGTGAATATTAATTATTTGGCGTCGCTAAATACACTATTTCTAGCTAGTAATCCAATATCTGACGTAAATTAAACTGATTAATTGGTAAGGTTCTGGCTAGCGCTGCACAAATTTCCTGCATAACTTAAAATGAAAATCCCTCTTAACTTTTAGACAAGTGAAAAGTGTATATTGATGATGCGGTGTGACGGTGTCTGTATATGTATATATATGCATGACTGATAAGGCAATAAAATTGGTATTAATGCAACAACTTTTTACTACAAATTGAAAACATTTCAGGAAAGGCATAGAATTAAGCTGTCAAACTTCATTCAATTAAAGTATACATTACATTTTATTTTTTTTTTAAAAAAAAAGAGCTGAAATGGAGAGAATATATAAGAGAGACACATACATAAAATACAAAGTACCTAGAACTGAAGAGACAGTAAGAAACACAATCAACCTTTATATATATAGATATATAAAATGCAGCATGTATGTTAGTTCTAAACATCTCCATACACATACAGCTAACCACCCATCATCAGACCACATAAAGATAATTAATAGACAAAAAGTAAAAAAGAAAGAAAGTAGAAAAGCTGAAGAAAAAAAAAAAAAAATTGCACATGCAGTCATTTTCTTCTTGTCCCTGTCTCCTTTTCACCAAGACCCGCCACCTAACATTCCATTCCAAAATCCATTTGAAGAATTCTCCTGTCCCTTATTGCCTTGATCGCCTTCATTTGTATTTCCCGGATGCCTTTTTGCTGCTCCAAAGGTGAACATTAGGCTGCCATTCATATTCTGATCCGAACTCCCGTGTCGACTGCTCTCATGAATCCCATGATGATCCATGGAAAAGGGAAGTGCTGCTTTATTGCATTCTGGAAATGGGAAACCACCCGAAGATGCAAAGAGGGCAGCGCTGGTGTTTGGGGTCATGGGGATGAAAGAATTTAACCCTCTTGCTGCCATTCCATTGCTCAGAAAATTTAGGGCTGAAAGTGGAGCAGTAGAGGTGTTTGAATTGGAAGAAGATGAATTGGAACTGATGTCGCGATTCTCAATCTTTGGAAGTTCGAGAAACTGTGGGATCCCGTGATGATGGTGGTATTCCTGTGGAGGTTGGAACCCGAGGTTGAGATCATGCCCTTGATTGTGAATTTTAGGGTTTTGGGGAGAAAATTGGGAAATGGTTGGAGGGTTCAGATCCGGAAGTCTATGGGAAGGAATGATTGGTGGTGGTGCCATTGATAATGAAGGGGATATAGAAGTGGATGACTTCTTGTTCTTCCTTGAACCCCCTCCAACCGGAACGTTCCTTAGGGTTCCGCCTTGTGTCCAATACCTTCTACAAGTCTTGCAGAAGTATCGCGGTTGAGTGAGGCTGTAGTTGTTGTAATAGCAGAATTTTGTGTTTGTCGAGTGGCATCTAGGACAGTTTATGGCTTGATCTTTTTGAGGCCTCACTTTTCTTTCCATTGCAGCGCCCGGTTGAGGCGCCCTCGCGCATGGGCTTGGAACTGCTGGGGTTTCGGATATGGCTGCTTTCGCTACTCCAAATTCTTGAAATGAATCCGCTGTCTATAGAAAATTGTGACATTAATAGAAGAGAGAAAAAAAGAAAGAAAGGAGGAATCAGGATTGAAGCTAGATTTAATTTGATGAAAAGGCATGTTTGGGAATCGTTGATGAAACTTATGTAAATCTGAAAATTCTAGAAGTATATAGATCGAACTTTTTTTACTTTAATTTATCTTTACAATACAATTCTTTGAAAGATGAACCCAAAGCTGCAAATTATTGAGCAGTAACTTGAGAGAAAGGAACAAAACAAAGAGGATTAGATTAATTTATGAAGCCAAAGTATCTGCAAACCCTAGTTCTTGATTAACAACCAGAAAAGACACCCAAAAAAATGATAACAAGAGGAAAAGCCACAATAGTACTGAGATCATATAAAACTAAGTAAAATAAAAAATAAAAAATAAAAGAAAGAAAATAAAGATATATAGCACACCTGCTGCATCCATTGAGCACCATCCATCTGAATATATGATCTGAATTAGAAGAGAAAAAGCTAGAAGCTTGCTGGGATGTATGATCATGCAAAAAGGGAAAGGGAAAGTGAAATATGGAGAAATTTGAGCTTCTTTGTACTCCCCTTTGATGTGCAAAGAAAAGAATGTTTATTTGTGTTGCTATATTGTGTGTGTTGGGGTTCTTTTTGAGTTGGCTGATTGTTGCTTTATGGATTATGGCAGGAAAAGGGGGGAATGGTCCTGGCTTGTTTGTTTTGACTCTACTCATTATTACCCTGGAATTGGATTTTATTACTCACTCAGAAATTTCTCATACACATATTTAATTTTATTTCTGGATTTAATGTGCATGTATATATAAATGGTGTGTGAACTTTTGTGTGCTTTACACTACCATATGTTCATCCTCTAGTCCTTTTTTTTTTATAATCATATAATACTATGTCTGTGTGGTGTTGGGTGTTGGTGGTGGAGTTGTGAATGCATCTTCTTCTGTGGTGGGTTTCTGCCTTTTTTGACTATACAATCAAATTTATACATTTCTTAATCAAGCTTTTTTTTAGGGATAATTAATTGATGATGTCTCATTGATGATCATTCCCAATTCCCACTCAGAATTGTCTTATCCATTTGCAAATATATATATCTACCAATACTCCACATTTAAATTTCCGCTCATCCGCTGTATGTTTGTTTTTAAAGTCAGTTGAACATTTAAATTACCAATATGTTTGTTATTAACTGATGAGGCAGGATATAAATTCTGAAATGAAAAACATTATTTTGAGAACAGATTCCATTGTAAATCCATTCCCAGGGAGATCTGTGTTTGTGAACATTGCAAATAAAAATTTATATGTGCTTTAATTTAAAATTAAGTTTCGAAATTTAAACAAAAGTTATATGATATGATTGCTAATAATAAAGGGATGACATATTACATCATCTTTAATTCCCTTTACACTAGACTTTAATGATGGATATATCCTATTCACACATGCTAACATTTTTTGTAAGCATATACTAAATCAATATTTTCGACAACCATAAGCATGAGGGCGAAAGTTTGTATTAATTTCGAGTTGGAATGAGATTCCGTTAGCACAGTATTGGGAAAATATATATAAAGGAGATGAAAGTTTTAGATTGGGATATAAATAGCAAATAGAGCTGCGGATATACTTGTGCTTGCGAAGCCATCTAAGACCGAAGTCAAGAGATTCACGTTGGAACATCACATATTTTAGGTTTATCACTACAAGAATTTTTCATTCTGACAATAAAATTTTTTGATAAATTTTGGTCACTAAAGATGTTAGCGACCGAAATTCGTTAGCTACCACAGTTTTAACTACCAAATCTATAAATTTTCTAATAGTGAGTCTAGTATGAGACGGTGCCATAATGTAATAGTTTGTTGCTACAAAAGTTTTTTCATTTTAGTAATCGAAAAATTTGGTAATTATGAGCTAGAAAAATTGATAGATTAGGGACCGGGGATTTGCGATTGAAACTCATTAGATACCAAAAAATACTCCAATTGTCCGAATTTGGTAGTTGATTAACCATACCCTTAATTAGCTTATGGATGTTAATTAATTAGTTGAAGTCGAATAGTCATATTTCAAGATAGTATTAGTATATAATTAAGCTTCATTTTTTTCTCTAATATATACCGAGTACATATTACATATGTAAAAATATTAGTCCCTGTTGATATATGCGGCCGTGTGCGCTTTCTACCTAATTTTCAAGCTATGGCACAAATAATGTTTCAAATTGTGTCATTACATGAAACCCTCTTCCCCCCTAGGCCTCCTTAAACTGGAATTCATTAGAGTGATCAAACGCGATGTCTACATGCAATAAATTTTTATATCATTCTTTAATTCATTAAAATTGTTCGTTCCTTCACTCACGTGAATCATCACATATACATATATTTAAATAATTTTATGAATTTAGACTAACATCTTTACAAAAGTATCAACTTCCACGTCTCGTTCTTTCGATTGCTTTATTAGCTTTTACATATATACTTTCCTAACTAACAAAACGTTCTTCATGATCATTGATGCGTACTTTAAGGATTAAAATTTTTGATTCTTTTTTAGGTACACGTAGAATTGTAAAAGGAGAATTTTTATAACAATTAAGGTCGTCTTTAAATATGACAAACTTATCTAAAGATAACAATATAATTAATTTATTTAGATGACTATGAAAACATGCATTAAAATTATATGAATGACATATAATCATCATTAAGAATAATACTTCCTCTGTTCTCTTTTAAATGCACACATCCTGCATTTCACGCAGTCCAATACATATTTTTAAATGTCAATAACTCAAATTATACATAGGTAAAAATTATAAAAAAAAATAATACCATAAAACTACGTGATTAGATAAATCTAACAAGATATCACTTGACTATATTTTATCTTATATAACTATGCTAAAAAAATTGATCAAAATTACTTAATGAATAGTAACTACTATGCAAATGGATCAATTATATGAGAACGGGGGAAGTAGTAAATATATATACTTTGATCCATGGCCGGATCTACATATAGATTAGGGGTGGCAGGGGCGGATCTATATAGCAATTTGTGGTGGCACAGGACACCACTTAAATTGATTAAATTATTATTTTATGATAGAATTTTTTTTTTACATTTGACTAAATTAGGCTTGGTGACACCACTTAATTTTTATGGTGGCACCATATTCATTCATTTCAACTAATTTTTCCTCTATATTTTTGTGTTGTAACTACTATTCTTAATTGAAATATATAGCTTACACTATTTTTGGGACACCACTTAAAAATTTTTCTAGATCCGCCACTGAGGGTGGCACATGACACCACTTAAATTGATGTAATTGCTATTTTAAGGTAGTTTTTTTTTTACATTTAACTATATTAGGCTTGGTGACACCACTTAATTTTTATGGTGACACCACAATAATTCATTTTAACCAAGTTTTCCTCTATATTTGTGTGTTGTATTTACTATCCATAGTTTAAATATAGTTTCCACTATTTTTTGGGACATCACTTTAAAAAATTTTCTGGATCCGTCACTGCTTTGAGCGTTTCAAAAACAAAAATGGCAAATATATTAATTAAGGAGATAATTAGCATTACGATAGATGTTGTTTGATTTTGATTATGCAGTGTTAATATAAAAATTTAGCAAGGCAAGTCAAAGTCATTTAGCTAATTGGCTCCACCATTTACTTAAAACACGCTGCTTTAATTTGGTGGGATTTTTAACTAGTGGGCAGTGGGCTACGTAATGGGAGACTTTTAACGCGCCTGTCTCAAAACTTTTTTTTTTTATCTTTCTTTTTCAACAAAGATGTGTGCATATTTAAACATTAATTAAAATTTTAGATTAATTTGTTTAATTTGAATTGAATTTTTAATAAAGCTAATTGCGGTTGAAATGTAAATTGGGCCGGGCCACAATTCAAGCCCAAATAGCTAATGTTGCTGCCTTTCGAAGACTAGGCAGGCCCAACACTAAATAAAAATCGAGTGCAGAATAGTTTGTTTTGGACAAAGGAGCCTGTTTTTGAGTTAAATGGTTGAATGCTCTGATCTGTATGCATCATTACTGTGGCTTCTTTCTGTTCACCGTGTCCATGTGTTTATTGAGTGTTCTTGCAGGAATTTCTCTTTACTTCAATTGTAAACTGCATCTTGATAATCTTGATAGGTACAAATAGAAGTTTTTAACACACACAACATGCATCTTGCATAAATTAAATTTGTCTGTGGAAAAACTGCTGCTGCAGCAGCATCTTGAAATTGTTGAATTGATTTGAGTAGGATGAATTCCAAAAGAAGGAGCATGTATAATGTATAATGTACTGGGATACTTATGCATTTGTTTTCCAAGGAATACATTTTTGATTGGTGGAGTTCACAGTCAAGCTGTTTGATTTGTTTTCTGATGTTTTTAAAGAATTCAACTCTCTGCAGTACAATGAATTATTATTGTACTTCAGTTCCATGGGCAATTTTTAGTACCTAAAAGAGTTGTACTTTTGTACTCACATCTGCAAACTGTTGATATAAATAGAGGAATGAATGAGTATGCAGAATCAATCAATCGCCAACACATTTGGACCTTCTCTCCTCTGCTACTTATTTTTATTTACTGGAGCGTTAACATTCCATCTTAATAATTGTTCTGTTGAGGATCAAAACATTGCTTTCAGGTATGCTTCACTGCTATACTCTTTCTTTCATCAGAGTCTCTGGTTTAACAACCTCATTTGCATATGAAAAATTCCATCCAGTTGTTGACACCCTAAGATCTTTTTTCACCTAGAGTTTCCTTATTTTTTAGATTGAGTCCCAAATTAGTGAGTATGCTGAAGGTGTATAGTTGTTTTTGGTCCCTGGTTTAGCAAGCAAATTGCACCACTTGGTAGTTTTATTGATCAGTCCACATATCATTTTTAAGACGATGTTCTGTGCAACGCTGTTTTATCTACACTTATGTTAGTGTCCGCAATTGCCTATTCCCTTGCATGAGTTCATTAGTGCAGTTTCCCTTTCCTTAAGAACCTATCTACAATTCTTGCAAATCTGCATTGAGAATTTTTTTTTTTTCAAGAGCTTATGTGTTTCCCGTTTCCATGATTTCAGCGTTTTTGGTCGTATTCCATCATGTTAAGACTCACAATACTTTTTCCTTCCAAAGGGGTATTAATTGAATGCTTAACAAAACTCATGATGTTTTTGGAGATAAAAGATTTATGTATAAATCATAATTGCTGCTTATATGCAACAGTTTCTTCTACACAAAAGACAGAAATGCATACAGAAACAAATGATACAGTTTATTTAGATTCTTTCCCTCTATAACAGCGCCCTGATCATGTGGCTGGAAAAGAATCAACCATACATAATACACACTTGCATAAAAGAATAATTTCATCGAAAAGTTTTCAAGGCCATCCTTCTTATTATCCACACTTCATTGCGTATAGGATTGTTAGCACCTAGGATAATCTGCTGGAGGATGAGGCAGGGTCTCCAGCGGTCCTTGCCCATTTTTGACAATAAACGCCACAGACAAACCCCATGATAAATGTATATCCAAATGGCAGTGCATGAACCAAGTCCCTGCACCAGACATAACATGCCATTAAACTCATGCATCTGTTTTACATATCTCTCAGTGTTTGAATGTCTTGTGTTTATTTGTAGATCGAAAATCCTATGCTATAGTGTCGTAACAAGGATTTTGGAAAATCAATACCTGGATTATCTGCTGTGAATCTAATTGCTGCCCATCCACCAACAGGAACTCCAATAGTGTTCATGTATGGTGGATCCACTAAATTGAACTTAGCTGTATCCGGATTGTAGTTGCCCGTGCCATATCCCACAACGTAGAAGCTATATCCATGAAGGTGAATCGGATGATTTTCTGTTGAAACAGTTCCAGTGTCCTGAAGGATGAGTTGGACTCTAGTTCCATACTTAAGCACAAAAACCCTTGTCCCATTGATTGAGTTGGTATCAATGGGGGCATTGTTCGGCGCGCCATAAACAAAATCATAGAGTTTGAGGGGTGATTCAGGAAAATCGTCAGTAAAGTACCCTTCCGTGTCTCTATAATAAGCTTCTAAAAGTGAAACATTAGGCCTGATAAAACTTATGTTGTTCATGGAAGCTGCCATCACCCCACCATTAAGCCCTTGGCAGTTCTGTTTTGGGTTCTGTCTGTTGCACTTCTGCACATTTATCCCGATGGTGACAAAGAGGTTTCTATCGATTTCTTTTGGCACGTTTGAACTATTTAGACCTCTTAGCCCATCCATTACAGTTTTAACAACGAAATTATCATTAAAACTTGGTAAAAGAGCTGGTAAGGATAGGCTATTTGGAGTGGCGCCCAAGTACTGAAAATAGGCTACCGAGTTTATCTTCTGGAATGGTACATTTTGTGCTGACATATAAGGGCCTAAAGACATGGAGTATTTTCCTATAGGTTGATTTGCAGTGACCAGAACATTGATTGTCTGACCTGGCCCAAGCATCACCTGGTCCACTGTGTAAGGTTTCGTGTATTCTGCATCCGCTTCTACTATCGTCAATTTGTGACTTGCAATTCCAAAGAAGTTCTCTGTGTTCAACCCTGCATGGATCAATCTAAGCAGGTATGTCTTCCCTGGCACTACATCTATCTTGTAGACATCTGAGTAGATATTAATCATATATGTTAGAAACACAGAAAACTGCTCTCAACATGTGGGTTTTAGTTGTTGCAGGGATCAAATTTGAAATACTTACCATTGGCAGAGCAATTATAATTCGGACCGGGGTGTCCATTGATGGTGAAAGCATCTGCATTGGGAGGACCTCCTCCACTGGCTAGAACTGATCTCTCGAGCTGTTGTAAGTCCCTCAACCAATATTCCCCTTTTTTATTTGCCAAAAAAGTAGAGTTATATTGCTTTCAGTCAAACTCTGCAAACCAGAATGCCAAAAAATGAGTAAACTGATTGAATCAAAGCTACTGCAACTGACCTAGGATGACAATATGCTCTTTATAGGGATGAGGGAAAGGGTAAGGGACACCGGGTTTGGGGTGAACAACAAAAGCTCCATGAACAGTTGCCCGAAGCCATGAGAAATGAGCATGCCAGAAAAAGGTGCCCTTCTGCTGAACTAGAGTAAATTCATAGGTGAAAGTCTGGCCAGGTTGAATTGGGCACTGCGTTACATATGAAGGGCCATCGAACCAGCACGTTAATCTCTGGCGAACACCATGCCTGAAATCAATTTGAAACAACTCATGAAATGCACATACTATGTTTAACATATTATCGAATAATCTTCTCAAGAGTTAAGGGCAACAAAGTTCAGTATACCAGTGTATGGTGGTGTTATAAGGTGTTAGATTGCTGACTTTAATGATAACCCGGTCATCTTCTTGAGCGTACACCACAGGGCCAGGATACATGTCATTAACGGTCACAATGGTTTGGCTGCTGCATAGCTTTGTAACTCGCTTCATTTGCACCTACAGATATCATCCATTCAAACTATTAAAAATCAACGAAAATTTAACTGTGCAATAGAAGAATAGTAATGAACTAATGTTCAATATGGACACCTTGAAGTCATAGTATTTAGTTGAACTTCCCCCAGGCCATCTCTTGAGTCCATTCACAACATTGGGATATGACAGTACAGTCAAACACAGACAAACCAGTGCTGTAGTGATTGGGGCTGCCATTCATGTATGTATGTTACTAAGAAAGGGGAAATGTGCTAAAGGTTGCGAAGAGCTACAAGCTGTCGAGGGCTTTATAGTGTAAGTAACAAATTAATCATACCTAATACCATATCTTTTTCTTTTTATGCAAGAAATTTATTAAGTCAGTGCATGCTTTGTTTTCTTTATGGCTGATACAGAGAAGGAACAGAAAAAAAGTGTTATGTAGGAACGTTATGCTTAGCGAGTCATTCATGATGGATTTTGAAATTGTCAAGTTGATGTGCATAGTTGATCAATCAGTGTTATTATTATTATTACTAATACTATTATTATCAATCAGGGCAAAATGAAAAGGACCTAAAATAACTACAAATGCATAACGGTAGAAAATTTTAACACGAAAAACCCTGGTTTCATCTCATGTCTGAATTGTTCAATCCAACTACATATGCACACATATACAGTTGTTTGCATTCTCATCATGTTTCATTATTATGTGAAGTGATGTATAATCTACTTCTTCCATGCATGCATTCTTTTCTAATTTGTAAGAATACCATCTTCATGGTGTCATTAGAAATTCGGTTCAGTTCTGTGCAAACTTTCCCTTTCAACTGCAGGTGCAGTTGCGTTGTCTAACCTCAATTTTGTGATGTTTGTGCTGTAGTTGTTGTGCTGTCCAACCTTAGTTTTGTGGTGTTTGTATTATTGTGCTTGGACCTTGTGCACATCACAAAAACGACCACACTCGTCACAAATTTTTTTGGACATCACAAAATATAATTCTCAAGTGCATGCAGCTGCACACTAACATGTGCCTTATTAGAAATTTATGTGTGCACGTTTGTTTTCTTTCTTAACTTGTGCTTTTCATCGATTAATTATGGCAATAAGTAATTCTGGAATTCATATATTGCCATCTCCATGTAGTAAGTAGTTTTTCTGCCTAGATATAGATGATTTATTTTATAGAAGTGATTAATTAATCAAGAAGGGGCAGTTGGCCTGAACAAAGTCCATGCATACGTGAAAGATTAGCCTATCGACAAATAAGAGGAACTCATTTTTTTTTTTTTTTCAGACTTAAGTAATCTTGTTTATTTCCCTAAAGCCAAATGCAGAGTTTAAAATTTTGAAGCTTGACTTTTGAGCTTTTGATGCACTTTCACAACATGATTCTCTTAACTAATTTTCCCGACATATGTATAAATTAATAATTATATACAATATCCCAGCTTGGGAAACAGAATCTTAGATATTTATATAGCCATGCCCATGCGTAGGTATTGCTAAAAATATTAATTTTGTTAAGCATGGAAGTATTTTAATTTAATTCATGCAAATGGGCAGTTGTAATAATTAACTAAACAAATGCATTACTGCATAGCTACATCTGGTATTAATTTTGTCAGTGTATGTTCCATGACAAAACAGGCTTCTTCGAAGTGTTGACAAATTTAAATTAGAGTGCTACAGCATAACTAACGTTTAACAAATCTGATAATTTATATAATTAAGTTACAATAAAGTTGATGGATTAGATAGATAGCCCTTCTCAATAGAAGTATATGATATTGATAATGATAATTAGTTAATATGGAGCCTGCCTGCAGGGAGCGTGCATGAATGTATAATTATGTTTCAGTTTTTTTGTTTTTTTTTTTTCAAATTTTTTGTTAATTTAAATTTTTATTTATCTTTTGTGGGATCAGGCTCAAGGCATTGATAAATCTCAAGGTGGAAAGTGAAGAGCTGCACTGGATTTCAATTTTAAAGTGTGCAGGGATATTTAACATTTGGTTAGGACTCGGAAGGACTAGTTTGTTCGAAGATTTGGGGGGTGCATATAATTAAAATTGTTAAATGCCATCTGCAACCTAATACAATATGTCTTGATGGGCTTCAACCGTTCTGTTCTTTATTTTTGTTTGCATGACTCTTGTTAACATAGCAAAATATATTAAGCCCAATGGAATTGCTCGTCTAAATAAATTAGCCCAATCGAATAAAATATATCCGGAAGAGGAAGGCCGCGCAGACAACAGCCGTGACGATGGAGGCCCAAGAGATGGTGGAGGCCGTCGTGACGATGGAGGCCCAAGAGATGGTGGAGGCCGTCGTGAGGATGGAGGCCGTCTGTAAGGTGTGGAGGCCGTGGAGGCCCAAAGAGATGGTGGAGGTCAACCCCAGGATGGAGGCCCAGAAAAGTTGGATGGAGGCCGCCTTTGATGAAGCTGTGTCGAGATCAAAGTGAATCCTCAAATTGGGAAACATATCGGACGAAGGTGCCAGATAAGGAAAGGAATCCCGGCAAGACGCCCAGACAAGGAAGCTGAACCAAGGGATTGAAGACGCCTCACCATTATAAATATAGACGTCGGCATCATACGCAAGGGGACCCGGAATCTTCTCCTCAGAGAGTCTTTATTTTATTTTCTGCTTTCCTGCATTTTTACTGCTTTTTTGTTCTTCAATTCCTTTACTGCTTTCATTCAATTCCGGTACTTTTCTATTTTTCTCTGTAATCTTTCCCCAAGTTTCATTAATAAAAGAGAGATTCCATTCTCCCAAATTTCACCGTTAACAAATTGGCACGCCCAGTGGGACTCGATTCAAGACCATATCTGCTTCAGAAGTGCATGCGTCTTAGATCCGGACGAATCGTTGCTGATCTAACACAAGAATTCGAGAACATGTCTCTGCAAGACCAGACAGTCCAGCGCACATTGGATGAGGACGCCGGCGAGACGGCGAACATCACCTCACCACAGCAGGGGATAATGCAGATCCCTACTCTGTCGGAACAAATGCGGCTATCGATGACCGAATCGATGGCCGAATTCATGCCTTTGCTTACAAGGCACTTGATGGACGTCCTGCGGCCTGCCATGGCCGACCAGACTAGCCAGATATGCGGTTCCCTGCGCGACGGAGGCCTCCCGTCATCCAGTTCTACTATGGCACCTAGCACTCCGTATCCGGGACCATCAGGAGGACAACACCGAATGTGGGGAAACACACCAGGCCAGCCGCCACTCCCGGACTCTGGAAGCGTGGCCAATATGTTTCCACAGTCATACCAGACATCGTGTACTTTCCCTACAGCGGCACCCAGCATGCCGAACTGGGGCTACGCGGCACCTCCCATGCCGGTATATGTTCCATCAAACCCGTTGATGGCAACCAGTGCCACACCAGGCTGCCTGGCGGCCGGACCTAGCATGGCACCCAGACAGGCGGCATCTCAGATGCCGAACATCCCAACTGCACCATATATGGCGGCTCCTCACAACCCGGGTTGGATGCCACCAACCCTAGGGGGCAGGCTACCCAGACAGGTGGAGTGATGGCGGCTCCTATGGTGCAGACCGCCACTCCTATCCACGCGGCACAGGCCGCCACTCCTATCCACACAGGAGGACACGCTACACCACCATGTGGAGCACCCACGACACTTGCTGCTGCTATGCCTCCTACGCAGGCACACGGGATTTCACCAGAGCTGCTCGCGGACATGATGCAGCAGCACTTTGGAATCCAGTTAAAGCCGATGGAGCGGCCTACGTACCGGAAGCCATATCCGGATTGGGTAGACACCATGCAACCCTATCCGAGGGGTTTCAAGATGTCGGACTTCACTTCCTTTTCGGGAGATGAGGGCAAATCTACAGTGGAACACATCGGGAGATTCACTGCCCAGTGCGGGGAAGCAGCGGCCAATGACTGGCTGAAATTAAGACTGTTCAGCTGTCTCTCACCGGACCCGCTTTCGCATGGTTTGCATCGTTGCGGCCTAACTCAATCCAGAATTGGGCTGATCTCGAACGGGCATTTCATGATAGGTTTTACACTCCGCTATCTCAGGTAAGCCTCGCTGATCTCACTAATGCTAAACAGCATGCCGATGAGGCGGCAAGCTCTTTTATTGGTAGATTACAACGGCTGAAAGGCCGATGTTCCATAGCAATTCCTGAAAAAGAAATAGCCAATATTGCAGTGGCTAACATGTTGCCAAAACTAAAGGAGCATTTAATTGTGCAGGATGCAACTGACCTTGCCCAGCTGGCCGAGAGAGCGGCTCGCTTGGAGAAGTTCCTAGAGGAACAAGAAGGGAGACGTCCTATACGTCGAGTCCACTTCGAGGAAGTGACACTCAGCGACGAAGAGGACGAATCAGTGGAAGTGGCTATTGCAGAACTAGTCCAGATAGCCAAGCCACACACATGTGCTGCCCTTAAACCGCCTAGACAAAGGGAAGCCAAGTATAAGCCCGAAGAGGAACTTTTCGACATGAGCAAGGCAGACCAAGTATTCGACGCCTTACTCAAAGATGGCGTAATCAAGCTGCCTGAGGGGCAGAAGTTACCAACGGCCGAGGAAATTCGGGGCCGATCGTTTTGTAAGTGGCATAACTCATATATGCATAGCATTACCAAATGCCGGAGTTTTAAAACTGCCATACAAAATAAGATTAAAGAAGGGCGTTTAAAAATTGCAGGTATGAAAGTGGACTTGGATCCGTTTCCACAACTTCGTGTGGGTGCGGCTGGACTTGTGCCAAACCCAGATGATGGCGGCTCCAGTAGCCGGATGGATCAAGAAGGGGAACGTGTTGAAATCGATGAACAAGATGACGACCTATTATCAGATGAATCTGACACTGAGAAAGAAAGAGAAAAGCAATTGTATAGCAAGCAACCCAGGTTCAAACACATGTCTTAAGAGGACTTTGCAAGAGTTCTGAAAGCTGAAGAGAGTGAACACCATAAAAGGGAGAATCCTCCTTTGAGGATTGAAATCCCAAAACCAGCTGTGGAGGTCCGCGACAACGGGGAGCATCAACCTGCTACTAGGGATTACAGACGAAGAGTGGAGGTGATACCAACCTTAATGAGGCGTCCAGAACACCCTGCTGAAGCTGATAGATGGATGCGGAACCGGGCAGGAGGCAAGACCACTCAAAAAGAGCCGCCACCCATGACGAGGAGTCAGTACAGACGAGCTCAAAGAAGGTATGCCGAGGAAATGCGGCAATGGGAAGCTCAGGTCCATAAGTTAGAGTCGTCTAAGCCCCGAAAACCAGTACAACCAACTTACTTCAGATCTCAAGGGGAAACATCCGAACGGCGGAGGCCTATCCACGAGAGATTGCAGCATCCGGATGGGAGACCTCTGTACATCAGGTATAGTCCCCCCGTATCACTTCGAAAGCCGGTGCATGAGCGGCTAGGAGATTACAGGGGAAGGTCTAATGAGGCCTCAAGGAGGCCACGTTCACCATCACCTCCCTCCAGGAGACCACCATCTCCACGAAGGAGACATTCACCATCACCTCCCTCTAGGAGACCACCATCTCCACGAAGGACACATCCACCATCACCTCCCACCAGGAGGCCAGTTCGGGAAAGACTTCAATGGACGGAGCGTCGCCATCCAGCACCCCAACGTGAAACCATAGAGCCTAGGTCCGCTCAGATAAAGAAACAACCTTCGTCTGCTAGGGACAAAGGCAAGGCGGCCGTCGTGGCCGAATCAAGTGAAGGAAGTGAACCTTGGGCAGAAAAATTCATGGAGAGGTTTAGTCGCATGGGTGATCCGGGGTCAGCTAGAGAAATGGCTATGATGAAGGTTCTCACCAGGTTCTTTGCTTACATAGCGGCCCATCAAGACGGGAAACTGGGGAGCGAACCCGACAGCTATGAGGGGTTCCTCGCTTATTGCAAGAGTGTAGACGAACCCAAACAGACAGAAATGGAATCTGGAGTTCAGACAAACAGTGAGGTTACACGAGTCAGCTTCGGGGCGGTCACTCCCGAAGATCTGGAAGCAGCTATGGGGGCTAACCAAGAAAAGCCTAAAGTCGGCATTAGCGCGGTAGGTGTCATTACGGAAGACCTCGATATGTTGGACAACATGGAACTCGATGAGGAAGCCGACATGGAGGGTGAGCTAAACAACTTGGATGAAGCTTTCTGGGTCGGTTTGGAAGAAGAACTCAAGGAAGCAGGCTACAAGTATGAGCAAGAAGAGGAACCATCAGACCCTGTGGTGCCTATGCAAGTCGTGGGATTGGCGGCGGATGAGGAAGTCAGTGATGCGGAGTCTGAGATATGGGACGAAGAAGAGCCATCGTTCGCCAAGCTCATCGAGGAGATGGATGAGATGATAGCAGAACTCTCTCATCCAACCAGAAACCTATTCGAAGAATTAAGTGGCCAGCTTGTTCAAGGGCCAATGTTTCCACAGTTCGCCAAACCGGAAGTGTCTCAAACCAGGCAGTTGAAACCTCTGTATATCAAAGCTCACATTGATGGGCGGCCGGTGAGTAGGGTATTCGTCGACAATGGGGCAGCAGCAAACGTGATGCCAATGTCCACTTTGAGGAAGATCGGCAAGAGTGAGAAGGACCTCATCCCCACCAGGGTCAGGATGTGCAGCTTTGTGGGAGAAGCTACTCAACCAGCAGGATTCATAACAGCCGACGTCACTGTAGGGTCCAAGACGATCAAAGTGGCCTTCTTCGTGGTAAAGTCAAAAACTTGCTACTCAGTATTACTAGGACGCGATTGGATTCACATGGCACAATGTGTGCCATCCACCTTACACCAACAGCTGCTTATCTGGAATGATGATCAAGTGGAACTCGTGGAAGCAGATCCTCAGCCCTTCATAGCACACGACCGCAACAACGATGAGGCAGTCTTCTACTTAGAGGATGTCCAGCCAGCATCGGCTTTGATTGGTGTGGACTTAGACTTCGAGTCCATCGACTTCACTTCCAGCGGCTTCAAGCTACATCCGGCCGACCCGAATCCTCAGACTCCACATGATGAATAGCCAAGACATCTATAAAGATTTGCTGCAACGGCTCGCCACCACTGAGATGATGATGGGTGCCGAAGACAAGTCCAAGAGTCTAGCTGATACAAGGCCATCTGAGTGGCCATCCCCTGTGAAGCGGACATTGCCTAGTCCGGAAGCTAAGGAACCCCTTGTGGACATCAACCTTGGAACTGATGCAGAGCCAAAACTCACCAAGGTAAGCGCTTCATTGCCCGATGAGGAGCGGCACCAACTAGTGGAGCTGATCCAGAAATACAAAGACTGTTTTGCGTGGCAGTATACAGATATGCCCGGATTATCAAGAGAACTAGTGGAGCACAAGTTGCCAACCCATCCTGAGTTCAGACCTCACAAGCAACCGCCTAGACGTTTTGATCCAGACACCATCCCAAAGATAAAGGCCGAGATTGAAAAACTTCTTAGAGCAGGTTACATTAGAACGTGTCGCTATGTAGAGTGGCTTGCAAATATTGTACCTGTTGTGAAGAAAAATGGTCAATTAAGAGTCTGTATAGATTTTAGAAATTTAAACTTGGCTACACCTAAGGATGAGTATGTAATGCCTATGGCCGATATGCTTATTGATGCGGCCGCCGGCTACAAATTTTTGTCATTAATGGATGGTTATTCTGGGTACAATCAAATCTTCATTTCTGAATCTGATGTACATAAAACTGCTTTTCGTTGCCCAGGACCAGTCGGCATCTTCGAATGGGTGGTCATGCCTTTTGGCTTGAAGAATGCCGGAGCGACATATCAAAGGGCCATGAACATGATTTTTCATGATCTAATTGGCCACACACTTGAAGTTTACATTGATGACATCGTAGTCAAGTCATGTGAATTCGGCCAGCACTTGGCCCATCTGGAGAACGCATTCATTCGAATGAGGCAACATGGATTGAAAATCAATCCAGCTAAGTGTGCCTTCGGAGTGGCAGCAGGGAACTTCTTAGGTTTCCTTGTGCATGAAAGAGGTATCGAGGTAGATCACAACAAGGCCAAGGCCATCTTAGAAGCCCGCGCGCCATCTAACCTCAAAGAACTACAATCACTGATTGGCAAAATCAATTTCTTAAGAAGATTCATTGCCAATGCGGCTGGGAAGATGAAGGCGTTCACTACCTTACTTAAAGGAAGAAAGAACGAGATATTTTCATGGACAGCCGAGCATCAAGCGGCCTTCGAAGAAATAAAGAAAGCGTTAAGCAATCCTCCAGGGCTAGTACCACCGAGGCAGGGAATACCTCTAAAGCTATACGTGTCAGCCTCCGAAGAATCCATCGGATGTCTACTTGCACAAGATGATGAAGATGGCAGGGAAAGGGCTATCTATTACCTCAGCAAGACCCTACAAGGACCAGAGGTAAGATATACTGCATTGGAGAAACTATGTTACGCTTTGGTATACTCCTGCAGTAAATTGGAACATTACATGCTGCCAAGAACAGTCCAAGTGGTAGCTCCATTCGACTTGGTAAGAACACTCCTGCATAAGCCAGCACTGAAGGGTCGCCAGGCTAAATGGGCTATGAAGATTAGTCCCTTCACCCTGGTGCACGTCCCTCAAAAAGCTGTCAAAGGACAAGCCTTAGCTGATTTCCTAGCCCAGCATCCCTCATTAACAATACCAGAGGATCCCAAAGAGGCGTCTTTCATCGGATTTGAGCCTTGGGAATTGACCTTTGATGGATCATGTGCGAGTAGCGGCTCCGGAGCCGGCATTACGATCACTAGCCCTTTGGGACAACATTGGAAGCTCGCTCGAGAGCTGGAACCAGGCACCACCAACAATCAAGCGGAGTATGAGGCTTTAATATTCGGCCTAGAGACAGCATTACTCAAGGGTGCAAAATCCATTACCATTTTTGGAGACTCCGAGGTCATCCTGAAACAACTAACAGGAGAATATGAATGCAAGAGTCCGAGGCTAGTCAAATGCCACGAGACAGCATTGGAACTCTTATCCAGATTTTCGGATGTTACCATCACCCACATTCCTAGAAATCAAAATCAGGAGGCTAACGAAGCCGCCCAACTGGCTTCAGGCTGGCAGTCTAGTCGCCCTAGGGGGCACCATGCATTGCCGCCATAACGGATGAATCTGGAGTCCAAGGAGGAGTCCAACCCCAACAGTCCAACGATGACTGGAGGACTGAAATCACACGATACCTCGAGGACCCGTCGTCTGGAGGGGACAGCTCGCTAAAAATCAAATCTTTACGATACACACTGATAGATGGTGAGTTATTCCGAAGGGCGGTCGATGGATTACTGCTCAAGTGTATAGGTCCCGAGGAGGCGAAGTTGGTAATGGGAGAAGTTCACGAGGGGATATGCGGCTCCCATCGAGCAGGACCTAGCATGAGATGGAGTATTCATCGTCATGGATATTTTTGGCCAACCATCATGGAAGACTGCATCGTCTATGCCCGAGGTTGCGAGGCTTGTCAGAAACATGGGCCAATTCAGAGAGTACCAGAGGAAGAGTTACACACAGTCATCAAGCCTTGGCCATTTCGTGGCTGGGGGATGGACATCATTGGAAAAATTCACCCGCCGTCGTCTAAGAACCACACATTCATACTAGTGGCCACTGATTACTTTACCAAATGGGTGGAAGCATGGCCAATGAGGAAGATAGATCAAAATGATGTAATTAAGTTCGTAACTGAGCTCATACATCGATTTGGAATTCCTCAAACAATCACTGCGGATCAAGGAACTGTGTTCACCGGCGAGAAGTTCTTAGCTTTTGCCAGACAATTCGGGATTCGCATATACCACTCCACTCCGTATTACCCCCAAGCAAACGGTCAAGCGGAGGCCACCAATAAAATCTTGATATGTATGATCAAGAAGGCGGTAGGTGAGAAACCAAGGAAGTGGCATGAGGCTCTGTCGGAAGTCCAATGGGCTTACCGGAATGCTAAGTCTACCTCCACTGGCTTCACACCATATTACCTGACATATGGTCATGACGCCGTTCTGCCTTTGGAGATCACGGTCCCTTCTCTAAGGGTGGCCCAACAGCATCGCTTAGACTTAGCTGAGTATGAAAAGGCCATGGTGCAAGAGTTGGAGACAGCAGATGGCGACAAGCTTACCGCTCTGGAAAATGTCTGTCGCCAAAAGATGAGGATGGCGAGACATTATGACAAGAGAGTTCGAGGCAAAACCTTTAGCGAGGGAGACTTAGTATGGAAGGTGATTCTACCCTCGGGGGTGCGAGACAATGAGACAGGCAAGTGGTCTCCAAATTGGGAAGGGCCGTTCATTGTCACGCAAAGGTTGATTAATGGTGCATATAAACTAATGGATATTGATGGTCAAGAACATAAACAAAGCATAAACGCAAAATATCTCAAAATGTTCTATCCATCAGTATGGGAATCTGAGTAAGAAACATGAGTACATCCAAAGTGGCCAATCACAAGTTCGGCCAAAAGTAGCAATAATATCCCAAAGCAAAAGCAGAAACTGCCCATCACAAGGCCGATGGGCTGACCCAGAAGTGTACTGAAAAGCAGTGCTAGAAACTAAACGGGAGGCTGCGTCCCATCGCCCAATATGCGCCGACGCATGAGGGCCCACCGGTCACGAGTACGCCCAAAAATATCCGTCAGGCGATGAAGTGCGGCCGCGGAAGCGCGAGCACGAACGGATAGTCGAAGCCGACGAGTCCGAACTCCCGCCAACTCAGTCGATAAATCGCTCTCATCTGCGGCTAAGCGATCGTAAGCAGTCCCCACCTCAGTAGCTCGGGAGGAAATGTCGGCTAAGGCAGGCTCCAGTGAAGCTAGCTCCTCCCTAGCTCCCTGAATGGCGCTCCTCCTCTCCAAAATGATACGCTCTGCCTCCTCAATATCGTGCTCTGCTCGTGTAATAAACCCCTCAAGATGGGATCTGCGGCCCTCTCTAACTTCGCGATCAACAATCAACTGATCGCGCTGAGGGCGGAGAACATCCATCTGAGAACAAAGGTCACGATGTCGCGCCTCGAGGTCATCAAGCAGCGTCAGCTCCTGGGCGGACTGATCCGCGGACCTGCTAAAGGCAGGATAGGCAATGGATAGGTCAGAGATGAGCTCTGAGAATCCAAGGAAGTCAGCATCCTCAGCAAATGCAGGAACTGCGGCAACATCATCCAGCAGGCGATCTAGACTAGAAACCACCTCGGTGGAAAGGAGATCGGTATGGGTGGACAAGAGGCGGTCGAACGCCTCGCACGACGAACTAATAACTCCATCAACCAAGCCGGGTACCTGACGACCAGAAGACAAAGAGGACACCGGAATCGGGAAAGGAACCGCGGGTACCGGAGGGTAGCCTCACATGAATATATGCGAAGAAAATCTTATAACCATGCAAGCTGAAATGAGACATACCAGAGGAGGCAGCACGACCACATCAGCTGAAGTAATAGGAGTAACAGTAGTAGGGTGACCCGCCTGGTCTAGGGGAATCTGGAAAAGGAGATCTTTAGAACATGTTCTTCAGGAAGAAAACAAGAGGTGACATAAATCAGTAAAGAATACTTGAGGAATCACCGAAGGGTCAGTCTGAGTAGTCTGGGAAACACTGTCTGCAGTCTGAGTAGTATCTGCAGGAAGCTGGAGGGCGAATATCCTCAAAGCACCTAGTTTAATCAAAATATGAATAGGTGAAGACGCAACTCAAAAATACCTGAGAGGCCAACGTGTGGTCAGCTAAGCCAACTGCATCATTTGTCCTAGGGGAATGTGGATCCATCTGCACCAACCAAGAGGAATGTTGTCACAGTATCAGAAGCAATAAAGAGTAAAAATCTAAAGTTGAGAAACACACCTGATCAGCAACAGTAGTCATAGGATCATCAGTGCCAGTCACCGTGGCACTAGTCTGATACCTAGGATCATCATGGCCATGAAGAATGATGTAGTCGGCACGAGCTAACATCTCCTCCGTAGACTCAGAAGATCTACCTAAAGAAGAAGAATACCAGGCATCGACGGCCACGGGAACGTCATCAATAGGGTCATCCGCCTGGCCGCAATCATCCGCAGTCTCTTCAGGATCATCAGACTCATCCTCCTCATGCTCGTCGTCGTCCATGTCACCCGCATGACCCTCCTCACCAGAATGTGCCTCCTCATCACTAGAACTCGTCTCCTCCTCATCCGAACTAGAACGCCCGTCACTAACTGGGACGTCCTCGTCACTCCCGTCACTAACTGGAGCGTCCTCGTCACTCGCCTCATCATCAACTGTGGACAGAAAAACAATGTTTAAGTACCTGCGTAAGATATACAATATGGATCGGAAAATAGAGTCTGACGTACCTCTTCGACGCTTACGGGAAGAAGAAGTGGCCGCAGTGCGGGATCGCTGTGAGGAGGAATCACGCAGCGGACCTCCAAAACGGGACGTAAGCTCATTATGTAGCGGCAAAATAGAAGTGATATAGGGCGTCCACCACGCCATAAAGCCGGCAGCAAGTGACCACGTAGGAGTAAAAGGCAAATAACTGGAATGCGTCAAACGGGACAAGGAAGCCAGTATCGCCGTAATCGCAGCATCCGTAAGTGTCAATCTCGCGTCACGGCTAAAAGGGGCAGGCCATATCACTCGGCGAGGAAGCCCGAGGTGGCAGCCGAACTGACGAGCTAATAACTGAGGACAGTACGGCTCAGCTGTATGTGGATGAAGCCCGCTCAAGAGCATATGAGGCTTCATACTAATATTCCAAGTGTTCTCTCCGTAAAGGCCGTGCGGCCGGTCGGGCCTACATAGAAGAATGGAGAGCAATCGGCCAATGGGGGCATACACGTAGAGGTCATGATAGGATGGCCGATAATGATAACACCAACGGATGATCCTCAGACCATCCCATCGTAGGAGAGTGTCTCTGCTAATCCTCACTGAATCGGCGGCCAATATCCTACCTAGCGGAAGACCATCTGTCACATCCCTCGGACCAGGGCGAGATACACGGACAAACAGCTGGGGAAAGTACAACTGGACCCATAACTGCAGAAACCAGAATGGTCCGAAAGCCGTGGTAGCAGGATCCCGTCCACTAGCTAACATGCCGGACGCCTTGGCCATGCCACTGAATAGGGTGCCAAGGAAATAGGAGCCCGTAGCTCGAGACTCCGGACTCATAATAGCTAGAACGAGAGGGAGGGCAGTGCGCAAAACGGTGCGAGCACTAGTGCATATGATGAATCGGCTAAACCACATCAAGAGGAAAGCCACATGCTCATCCCGTGTAGATGCAGAATCTACTGTAGTCATATTATGGTCAATATATGGCGCATATCGTCTGGCAAACTTGCCCGGAGGACAAATGGAGGAACCAAGTGCGGGATCATCAACACCCGAATGTGTAAGCTCGGCTCCATCTATGCGAAGTCCTGTGATCATCGCGACATCGAGAAGAGTAGGACCAATGAAGCCGCAAGGGAACTGGAAAGCGTTGACCGAAGAATTCCAAAAACCCATCAGATAATAGATCAAGCGGTGATGTACTACTACTGGCCTGGTAGAAAGTGTGATAGCCTCCTCAATACCCCAGGCAGCCCACTCAGGAGCACGACCACTCATCCTCTCCATCCATGCAATGTACTTGCCCAAATTACTATCATCATCAGCGTTGACCCTCGAGTTGGAAGAAGTAAGGCCACTCCGGTGAGATCGAATGGCCTTAGTCTGAGACACGAAGGCAGTCGTAAATGAAGCTTTAGTAATTGGAAGACGGCATGATAAAAAATCCTTGGCTACATCCGCGTGCGCAGTCGTGCTATGTAACGGCCGCAAAAAAGGCTCCGACTCACGACGATCAGCAGCGGGAAACTCATCATCAGAATCCGGAATAAGCGGACTCTGTAGTAAAGCAAACAACCGGGATTAAACGACGAAGACAAAGGCCACCTTAAAGGAGAGGATAAAGCAAAATGAACCTGAGTCATGGGGGAAGCCGAAGTGGCGGCCTGGAAGGGGTTTTGGACGCTGGCAGTGGCGGTCTGATTGTTTAAGGAAGGGACGGATCTGGCAACATCCTATATCATGAAGGTTTAGAGGTGAGCCACTATGAGGTAAACCTGGTGAACCTAGACAAGCTTGTTGAACCTAAGGAAAGAGTTCAAAACATGAGAAGCCATGCCACGAGACGACGAAGCAGCAAATCCTGTCAAGGGGGTGGCGGCCAGGGCGGATGAAATGGCGGCCTGAACTGATGGGACTGGAGGCCCCTGAGTGGCGGCCGATGATGATCCGGATAAATGGTGAGTGGCGGCCTGAGCCAAGGGAGTGGCGGCCGGAGTGGTGTCGTCTACTAGATCCTACGTCATGAGCAAAGCGGGGATGACTAAGGAAGCGACACTAGGTTAGCTAAGTCCTATGTCATGGTAGGCTATGTTCTCTAAATCCTACGTCGAAATCATGAAAGGCAATAACAAGAGATAGCCAGTCTAGCTAGAATCGTCTCTATGTCGAAGTCATGCAATGGAAAACAGTGTGGAGACAAGTGATTTAGCTGGAATTCATGTTATCAGAAATACATGTCGAAATCACTATACATGCACAAATTCAGCAAGATCAACAGGGACAAGTCTAGCAGGAAATTCAGTTCCACATCTACCATGTATTTCAGAAATGCCAAAATATTAACGCATGTGATAGGCCTCCACCAAAGTAGACATCAAGACAAGGGAGCATGTGGAACTTACCTCATCCATGATGAGGATGGCGGCCTGGACACCTGGTGGCGGTGGCGGCCTCGACTTCCGGTGGCGGTGGCGGCCTCAACTCCAGACGGCGGTGGCGGCCCCAAGCGCTAGGAGAATGGCGGCCTCCGATGCTCGAGAGATGGCGGTCTCCAAGCCCCTCGAGGATGGCGGCCCTGGTGAGCAGCGGCGGCGGCCCTGACGAGCAGCGACGGCGGCCCTGGCGAAACAGGTGGTGGCGGCCCTGAGCTTCGTAGATGGCGGCCTTCCAAAGCTCGAGAATGGCGGCCCCAAACCACCTGAAGATGGCGGCCCTGGCTCCCAAGGCGAATAGCGATGGCGGCCTTCGGGACAAGGCAGCGGCGGCCTCCCTTGAAGACGGCGGCCCGAGCGACTGGCGGCGGTCCGCCTCCGCAAGGGCTGACGGCGGCCTCCCAGCGGCTCCCTCTCGATGGCGGCTTCCGGAGCAGGGAAGAGCAGGCGAACCAATGCGTACGCGCGGTGGTGACGTCCGACGCGGCGGCGCCTGGAGGCAGCTGGACGGCGGCGGCGGCCAAGAGAGGAGGAAGGAGAGAAAAATGTTTGGGAGTGAATTCGGAAACTTTCCAAAATGTTTGGAATGAAGGGGCTTTTATAGGACTAGGGTTTGCAACCTAGTGGGCCTTATTGGGCTTTAATATCCAAACCCTAAATTTAAAGCGCGCAAGTTTGTCTTAAAATGCTAATCAGACAAAATGCGCGAGGGGGGGCATCTGTTAACATAGCAAAATATATTAAGCCCAATGGAATTGCTCGTCTAAATAAATTAGCCCAATCGGATAAAATATATCCGGAAGAGGAAGGCCGCGCAGACAACAGCCGTGACGATGGAGGCCCAAGAGATGGTGGAGGCCGTCGTGACGATGGAGGCCCAAGAGATGGTGGAGGCCGTCGTGAGGATGGAGGTCGTCTGTAAGGTGGAGGCCGTGGAGGCCCAAAGAGATTGTGGAGGTCAACCCCAGGATGGAGGCCCAGAAAAGTTGGATGGAGGCCGCCTTTGATGAAGCTGTGTCGAGATCAAAGTGAATCCTCAAATTGGGAAACATATCGGACGAAGGTGCCAGATAAGGAAAGGAATCCCGGCAAGACGCCCAGACAAGGAAGCTGAACCAAGGGATTGAAGACGCCTCACCATTATAAATATAGACGTCGGCATCATACGCAAGGGGACCCGGAATCTTCTCCTCAGAGAGTCTTTATTTTATTTTCTGCTTTTCCTGCATTTTTACTGCTTTTTTGTTCTTCAATTCCTTTACTGTTTTCATTCAATTCCGGTACTTTTCTATTTTTCTCTGTAATCTTTCCCCAAGTTTCATTAATAAAAGAGAGATTCCATTCTCCCAAATTTCACCGTTAACAACTCTAAAATTAATTATGAACATTTGTGACAAGAAGTTTGTGTTTTCACTTTTTTTTTTTTCCCGAGAGAAATGAATTTTGAATCTCTGAAATGTGGGCTAATTATTTGGCAAAAAGTAAGAGGCTGAGGGAAGAAAGGAATAAAAGGTGGGAGGAGTTTGCCCTTGTGACTTTATGGGCTTTAATTTTCATGTCCTCAAATTACCCATGTATTTGTTCATATATCGTTCAATAGAAAATTTGTTTTATCTGCATTTTAAATTTTTTTGGGCCGTTAAATTTGAAGGTTAGGATCTTTGTTGTTTTACAGAAGAATATCACATTTTTGTTGGGGGACAGAGAATTTGCATCGATTTTTATTAGTGCAACCATCCGACAGGTGTCATTGTGATTAATTAGGATGAGATTTTAAGACCTGGTTTCCAGTTTGATCATATATAACTTGCAACAATGATCATAAACAGCAATACAGCATTGAAACCCAAATGTCAACCCTTGATATGATTTTTGGCAAAAACCTGCAAACAGGAAATCAAGAACGACCCCCTCTAAAACTACTACTCTACAACAGAACAAATAGATCAGATGTCACCGTCATTGGAGTATACTATATGATTAGTCCACAGAAAATACATGTCTTCCGGACATAAATATTTGTCCCAACACAAAATCAATCCAACAATATGCGGGCAGCTAGATTGTCTATAAGTTCGTACATCTCCTTAGCCTTGAGTTAAAAGAACACAGGTAGGGGGAAAGGCCATGCATGACCTATATAGAAACATACACAAAAATAATCGACCAAATGAAAGCTAGCTACCTATAATTTCCCTCTGCCTCTTTGTAGAAACGGCGGTAGAGGTGGGGCGGATGGGAATTTGGTGAGGGTAAGGGGGTGATGATCATGGCCTTCGTCATCATCGTCCATGTCGGATCCCACGGTGGATATGTTGATACAGCCACACCGTTCCAACGATGTGAAGAAGGCGGCGGCCATGCTCGCCCCCACTCTGCCGGCGGCCCTCTCCAGCTTCTCACACCTCATCTTCAACAATCCGCACCCACCCCCACGTGCTTTCATTCTTCTTCCTATCTCTATATTTTCTATTACTAGTATTTCTTTTTTCAGCAATGGTCTGCAAGTTCCTATATGCATGGCTCCAAACTCTAAATATAGAATGAACTTAGTCTTCAACCACGAATGGGATCCTACATTTCTGATCCCCATTTTTTGCATTTTAGTGGGAGTTTATTTTCATTTACTTTTAATATGAGTTTCTAAGTAAGAATTTATATAAAGGAAGAAATATATAAGGTTTGGTAGCTTGTGGAATATATGAAAGGAGGAGATCACAAGAAAACTAAATAATTAACAAACAGGTGCTTGCGGTGGTGGATGGGAACACAGGCACAGGAGCAAACAAAAAAACAAGAAAGGAACGGACGAATAATGTTCTAACACGGACTAGCTCACGGAGCACTATTATTCTTTGCCTCCTGAAAAATAAAAATGCTGATGCGTTGATAATAATATTCTTTGCCTATTGCAAAATTAAAATACCAATAACAATAATGTTAATAATAAATTAATAATAGTAATAATATTTGCCTTGAAATAACCGGGCACCGTGAATTTGGTTTGTGAATAATAGTTGCCGTGTAATGGCCAGCACTGTGAATTTGGTTTGTGAATGTGAAGAACACCTCCAACGTGAATATACATGAAAGTATTGATGGAGCCGCGAAAGAGATACAAATCTGGAGGCCCAATGGAATTCCTATCCCGTTTTCTTTCAATCTCTCAATAACATGCATGTGAATTTTTATTTTCTTAAAATCATACGGTATAGGTTGACATCCCTTTAAACTATAGGTAGTACAAATTTAGCGTTCAATGGTGTATACTAGAAATTTATACGATGCGCAGCAACTATCAGATGATAATTTGCAATGGTAGAAATTCAAACATGGTGAAATATAGCAATAGTTTGTCCCCATCAATGTGTAGTAGGTATAGTATATATCCCAAGCAGTTAACCAGAATGCATAGATGTGCTTAATGTATCACGAGAGAATGAGAGAAAAGTAATTTCAAGCATCCATCAGAAGTCTTGCAATACCTGGTTTGGTTAACAGGTCCATGAAGCAGAGCGAGTAAGCTTTGGCTTTGCTATCTTTTTGTCCTCTTCGAGTGATATAATCAGCAGATTGGACGGATTCTCTATCATCAGTTTTGCTACCAGATATCCTGTAATTGACCATGTTTGATACTTCCTTGCCTGCTTTCCAATGTATCGCCCAGAAATGCCATCATAATACTCGGGCCATCCATCTTTTGCAAGACGTTGCTCCACCAACTCTATTGCTCTCTTTGCAATTTGCGGCCTTCCTGTTTTAATGCTTGCTGCTGTGAGCAGCCACAGAAGAACTACAAAAAAAGCAATGGAAAATCAGCTTGCTCGGTTGCACCAGTAATTACCAATATATAGCTCTATACTATGGATAAATGTGTATATATAATACAGAGTTTTATCCTGCTGATACTGAATGCTGCAACTAGCATGCATTATTGCCCATAGCTTCTACATGAAAAAATAGAAATTTAATTAAAATCGTAAACCTTGCATCTAATGTCAGTTTATACTATGCTGTAACAAGCTCACATTTAGCCATTAAAAATGTAACATTGAACACTAAAATTCAGGAAGTGGCGATATCATTAGCGGAATAAATTATCAATCCATATTAATGTTAAAAGGAGACTGACCTGGCCAAGAACCACCATTGTGATAGCTCCATCTTGTGTTCTTCGGATCACATCCAGTTACAATCTTCCATTCATGTCCTTCGAGTGCTGGATATGCAATTTTGAGGGGCATCTCCCCTATCAAGTCTTCCCAGCGCTCCTCAATCAAATCCATAATTGCTGTAGCCTGTGCTGGCATTGCTAAGCAGCTCAAAATAGCAATGCAATTTCCAACCAGGAACCACCTAAAATCCATGCGTGCTGGGCTTACGTTGCCAATGAAGTACCCTCCTCTAAGTGGCATGAATTCAAATACCCAGTCTGGGATTGATTCTGGAATGACATTGAACTTGTTCACAGCAGTGTGAGAATATTCCTCAGTTTTGTAGCGATAAATATTATTCAGTTGAGTGAAGTCAAGCCAGTAGTAATTTTGTATATGGTAACTCAGAGCAGTGATGCGCTTGTCAATGCGCTCGATCAATTCCTTTCCATCATGCTCTGGTTTCAGTAATTGTCTTGCACATCTTAGCGCGAAAAAGAAGAGGGCCTGAATCTCAATTGGGTACCCATAAATCCCCTGTTCCAAATACAAGCAAATCCAAATAATTTCATCAGAAGATCACATGCCTAAGCAAAAACTAGAGCAGAGAAGGCATCAACAAAATTCTATTACAAAAGTGCAGAATATGAAATGTACCATCCGCCTGTCAATCATGCTGCATCCATCTGCACATAACAATGTAGGGAATGTATCGAATCCATCTGATAGACAGAGGTTAAGTATCAACTTCATTCCTCTCTGCACCTCTGGTAGCTCTGACAACGAATAATCATGTGTGCATTTAGTATATGACCGAAGCAATATTATCCACCAAAACCCAGAATCAACAGGTGCAACTCTTCCAATTGCAGAGCCTCCAAAGTCAGCTTGTAAAACCTCCTTCTGACGGATAGGGTCTTGGATAACCTTGAAGCTGGCAGGCATCACACCTTCTCCTAGTGTGAAGTTATCAATTCTCTTCTCCCATCCTTGGAGATGGAGGGTCTTGAGCAGAAAATTTTTAACTATGTCAACATCTGCATCAGTTTTCATCAGGCAGGCCAATCCACAGGGAACAAAGTCTCTCACAAAAACCTGTTCATCAAAAAACTTGTAACTGCCTTAAAGCCAAGGTGAACTCCCATATTTTTAACAAATCATAATACTATAATATAGCTGACAGAATTTGCCGTTTTATGATGTCTGAAGTCAGTTTATATTGATGAATTGTCACAGAGAAAGCGCTAACCAAAAAGAATAAGTTATCAAATGACAGACCAGAAACTTTAGAATCATAGGCGCTTTTTAACAGAAACCTTATAATTTCCTATCAAAATTTCACCAATGAATTGTATATCTTCTATCAGGATTCAGGAACTATAATTTATGATTAGGTGTGCCTCAGCAAATATCAGAAAAATAAAGTGAGGGGAGACAGGTAATAGAAAATTTTCCAGATAAAGAATCTTGACAGGTAATAGTAAATTCTCCAGATAAAGAATTTAACACTCACATCATTCATATGGGAATATATAGTTGATGCTTAAACACACAGCATAATGGAACAAATAAAATGTAAGAAAGAAAAGTAGTTTTCCTGATGAAATCTAAAGCCAGAAGAGTAGACCTTAAAATGCTTAACATCGTGCCTGGTAATTCTTTTGTATCCAACATTAAGTATCGCTTGAACAATAAGGTAACAATAACACGCATCAAACAATATTGCATACAAACAAAGAAAAGATAGACAAAACGCATAAGAGACCAACCAACTTCCAAAGTTCCAAGTGCAATGCTATTTCTAATATTCCTATGGTGCGCTGATCATGTATTGCTAGATACCTGGTTGTTCATTAACGCACTCATGTAACTCCTACTATACCTGATTATAATTCAGCGTCTCCCCGCCAGTATCTATGGCAGCGAGCGTACCAACGCGCTGTCCTTTAAAGTTCACATATGACATCTTCAGCTGCTTCCACGCCTCATCCATCATCGACGTCGAGGAGCCATTCTCCGTACCACCGTTCTTCCCAGATGCGCCTATATCCGTATCAAGAAGAGTCTGCAGACACAGCCCTACGCTAGGCGACGGTTTAAGAAACGAAGAAACTGACTTGTTATTTATCACAACCTCCGAATCTTCAGTCTCTGCTCCTCCTCCACCGTCGACGTTTGACGACGACTTCTTGGAATTCTCCACGTTGTCCTCGGTGGTAACTGAAGCTGAGATATCGGAATCTGTACGATTACTCTGAACATCGTGGCAAACATTCTTCCAAGCATCAGCAACAGTTTCCAAGTATTCTGATTCCTTCGAGGTCTCATTTTCCGGCGGACCTTTCAGATTGTGAATATCGGATGAGAATTGGACTGAAGATACCAACGGAGACATTATGCAGAAAATGCGCAAAAGAGAGCGAAGATTCTAGAATTTGGTAGTTCAGAGAAACAAAATGCAGAAAAATGATGGAGAAAGACGACGAAAATGATTCATGCAGAACGCACCAAATATATATGCATAGGATAAATTCTCTACGCTTCGTTTGAGTGCAGTTACCCGTGAAATATATAGTATACTGAAGTCGCGTGTAGAACCCAACTATACGAAACTCCGTTAACTATTAGTATTAGAGTAATATAAACTGCAGAGTTCGCACCGGAGGCAGAGAGTGGAAAAACGTAAGACGTGAGATTTTTGGCGTTTCAATGGAGATAGCTCGGTTCAGACTTCTGACCATGAAAATGATTTTAATAACAAAATTGCCAATAGCAATTTTCTTTGGGGAATATGCATGCCCCATGGCCTTATGGATAATACTCCTGTTTAGTAAATACTAAACAAAGAATCGTATTTGGGTACTTTGGAAATAATGAAATATTTTTCGGTAAAGGAAATAATGAAATACGAAGTATTGATCAAGTGCCAGCTAGGAACACATATATACAGTCCTTGTGCATGGCTGCCGGCAGGTGCGACTGCAGGTCGCTGCTGCATTTTGAGAGGACCTATAGAATTAGGCCACGTGTAAAACTGTAACAAACAAAGCTTCATTCCCCGAGTGAGTGCGGCGCTCATGCGTTCTTACTCCCTCCAACCCATTTTAGCTAGTCATGTATGTAATCATGTTTGAATTTTTCATTTTAGTCAATTTTATTATAGATATAAAGTAGAAAAATAGGCAAATGTGAAAAAAATCCCCACCAAACAAAATACTGAATGTATAATCTCCCTATATCTTTATACTTCATTTTAAGTCCCCAAGGCAGAATAAACCATTTCTTTCAAAATTAAAAAGAGAAAAAGACCGATATACCCTTGGGGAAAAAAATTTGTAAGGCATGGAGTAAGGGGTTAAAGAGTCAATATACATGGAGGGGTTGTCACATCTGACATGATTTCTGAAACCTACTCTGCAACTCCCTCCTTCCAATAACCCCCCACCCCCACCATGCAGCCATTACCTCCCCCCAGCAGCGGAATAGTTCAAAAGAAATTCAGGCTCAACATTGTGGTAACAGAAAGAGACGGGGAGGTGAGTTTGAGTTCGAAGGCTGAGCTTGAGTTCGAATGTTGTGAGTTCGGCGGCGAGGGCGGCAATTACAGGGGTACAAACTTACGTTTTTACAAGGTTGAAGAAGAAAGGTATTCCACCCCATAACTCGAAAATGAAATGGGTTTTGGTCTAGGGTGCGATTCATGTGCTTAGGGCCTGGATTATATTGTTTTTGCTGAGATTGTAGCTGTTTGGAAGTATTTTTGTTGCTGCGAATTTGGGAATTAGAGTTTATGAAATACCAATAGAAATTGAAAAGGGTTGTGCTTGGACCTCGATTATATTGTTTTGGCTGGGAATTTTCGGTGTTTGAAGTGTTTTTGTTGTTGCGAATTTGGGGAATAGGGTTTATGAAATACCAATAGAAATTGAAAAGTGTTTCAGTTTAGATATTGTTGTATGTTGTTTTTTGGGCAAAAAATGGTGGCGGTCCTTCCTTGAGTGTTGCGAAACTGGCATGATTGTTGGGGCAAGAGTTTTGATTTCACAGATGTATGAAGTGTTGTTTTTTATTCTTAAAAGTTACATGAAAATGTTGATTTTGTACAGTCCTGTGTTCTTTGTATGTGTTGTGTTTTTAGCGATTAGTGGTGTTTTTGAAGTTGTTAACTGTGCCGTGTTGTATTTTTTTGTATGAAAGTCTTATTTTTTTGTTCATATCGTATGAAAATGTTGATGAAATAGGAGAGATGTGTTCTTGTATGTGTGTGTTGTGTCGTATGAAAATGTTCGAATTCTTCTATGTATGTGTTGTGGTTGTTGTGATGAGTGCTGTTTTTGGACTTGATAACTGTGTTGTGTTTTTTATATGAAAGTCTCATTTTTCAAACATACATGTGTTGAATAATGCATGTATTGTTTTATGTTGTGATTAATAGATATATTGGGTAAATAATTGTGTTGTGGTGTTTTTTAGAAAGAAAAAAGTTGTTATTTATTCTTTTACTGTTGTTGTTTTGTGTATAATGGTATGAATGATTGTTGTTTGCAGGCAAAAAGAATGACGTCGAAGAAGAAAAGTAGTGAGACACAAAATGAGAGTGTGGGGACTGGAGACGGAGGAACTGACCGCTCCGTGAAGAATGAAGCGAAAGAAAATATAACAAAAGAGAGGAAGAAAATAGAGGGGGGAAAAGGAGACTGCTGGCCTGGTTACACGATGTTCAAATTCTGTACTTCAAGGAGACTGTTGGCCTGGTTACACGATGTCCGCTCCGTGAATGTTTGTAGTGTTCAGTTTAATAGTTTATAAATAAGGTGTTTTAGAATGAATGTGTGGTGTTTTTCGACAGTATGGTGTTGTTAACTTCAATGTTTGTATGTTGTTGTTGATTCCATGTGTGGTAGTTCAGGGGGAACCCGGTTCATAACGACATAAAATGATTGATCTTCTTCCAAAGTTGGAAATACCATAAATTTGTATCTTTCATCAGCCACTTATCCAATAGACATACCTTCCCATTTCCAAAACCCTATTCGTTATATGTTAAGGTGAACCCGATTCATAACATTTAACCATTGATCTTCCTCCAAAGTTGGAAATACCATAAGTTTGTATGTTTCATCAGCCACTTATCCAATACACATACCTTCCCATTTCCAAAACCTTATTCGTTGTACATCAAGGTGAATCCGATTCATAACATTTAACCATTGATCTTCCTCCAAAGTTGGAAATACCATAAGTTTGTATGTTTTATCGATATCATCTACTAGACATAACTTCCCGTTTCCAAATCTTATTCCTTGTAGTTTGCGGTAAACCCGATTCTAAAGTAATGATTGTGTTATATATGTTATATACTAAAAACACCTAATCATACACGACTATTGAAAACACGGACCACTCTGGAACAACAGATTCAGTTATGTAAACACCAAAGTACTGGTACCACGAACACCACTGTTAGAACCAACAACATCATTGTGCCAACTGAGTATGTTTGCACACTAGTTTCAAACACACTTGCTCAATATAACATATCATTTAAATATCAGCTTTGCATACAACACAATAACCACATTCCATATAAATAAGCGATTCAAATTGAACATTACAACCACACAACTGTCTATTTTACAGTACATCATTCTAGTGTTACATAAAAAAGGTATCACATTTTGAAACAATCTAGAACAAGGACCGTTTCAAACAGTGAAACCATTCACAGCTGTGTTGGGTGCGTAGTTTGGGTCTCACCTCACTTTCTCCTCGATGATGGATGCAACCCATGTTGCATTTGCCTTAGGATGTACCCTCGCTTATAGATTGTTCACACCACATCCATGACTGAGAATGCACTTGCGAATAGCGAATGACTCATTTGATTTATGGTGTGAAGCATAAATTCGCCATCCACATCCTTCCGTCGAACATATCGTGATCACCTTTGTGCTATCATTTTTCACAAATTTGAACCCACGAAACTGATCCGCATCTTTAAACTTTTGGCCTTCCCCTTTAAAAACATTAGCCACGCCAATGTTACATCCTCGTTGTCTTCCTCATCAAAGTTATTGCATTCATCATCATTTTCCGTATCCGTCCTGCAATAAATAATTCAGCACTCACTGTCACTACACATACAATATTCTAACACAACACTGTTTCGCAAATAACATCACAGTTCTCAATGTCTACACAAATATGCAGTGTGGAACATTTATTCCAATAAACAATATTACCATGCAAAAAACAACAACTTCCTCCACTGAAACACGGCACAGTACATAAACATGTACAACACAGCGTAAATACCTATGAAATACAAATGCACTTTACTAAATCACTATTCCATATATTGTACAGTAGAAACACTCGTGATCTTTGCATGCAAAATAAAAATACCCATTTACGTCCAACCACTAACATTTCCCGTAATGCATACATGCACCAATGTGCATTTAGAAAATAAAACACTAATACTCCCTCCGTCCCATTTAAGATATCTTGTTTGATTTCTGCACACAATCCAATGCACTTTTTAAATCGATCATATCTCAAAATATATATAAGTAAAAATTATGTGAAATATATATTCTCAAACTACACGATTAGACGAATCTAACAAGACCGAACTCGACTATTTTTTTTCAAATATTTACTTGCAAAAATATTGAGTCAAAGTTAAACAATGAACAGTGTCAAAAAGTCAAATGAGACGTCTGAAGTGGGACAGGGAGTATCATTCTTCTGGGCACTACAGTTGGTTTCGTTAACACCACACGTACCTCATTCTTTTGCTGTCAGCTTCCTTGTTCATCACATTCATCTTGCCAAAAGACAGCCCCCCAGCCTTGTTCAACCTTGCCATCCTCATTACATCTTCGCCGTTCATGAGTTCCATTGAGTATCCTCAATCGGCTTCCTCATAATGTAAGCTATTTTTTGTTGCACATACGTCGGGCCATTTATCCCTCAACTTTTCATACACGTCCGGAAGAATATCCACAGCCTGAAAAATGTCGCAAGAATCTTCTCCAAAACCCCTCCCTTACCCCCGTCTCTTCACCCTCAGGACACACACACAGAAACCCACCCTCTATTCCCTCTATGGTCGTTGGAAATGTGGTAACAAACCCTTCCAAAACCGACCTCCTGTCCGTCCTTAAGCGCGCGCGAATCGCCTTCCCACAGCTGTATTTGGCGCGAACAGAGCTTCCCAAAGAAGCCCAACAAACCAATAGTATAGGGGGATTTAACTTTAACTCTTTAAATGTTTGGGGATTTAACTATAAAAACCCCTAGAAAAATTGATGTGTCATGGAATCATTATTGTAGGGATGGCAAAAAAAGAAAAACCATATCCAATGGTGAAAACATAAAATTAAATTTTCGATTGAGTTTTTTGGCGAAGTGCTATGGAGATGGGTAGTGGGTTGGGAGAAGGATGGGAATGGGTTGGGGAAAGTAGTCCCCGCCCCGACCAATTCTTGATATATTTTATGATATATTTTATATATTATTTATTACTCCCTCCGTCCCACCTTACTTGTCATGTTTGAATTTTTGGCACTGTTCATTTTTTAACTTTGACTTAATTTTATTGCAAGTATATATTTGATAAAAAATAATCGAGTTTGGTCTTGCTAGAATCGTGTAATCATTTAGTTTCAGAATATATAATTTAGATAATTTTTTATTGTACATATTTTGAGATATTGACAGTTGAAAAAGTGCATTGGATTGTGTGCAGAAATGAAACAAGACAGGTTAAATGGGACAGAGGGAGTATATTTTTATAGTGTATTTCCTCTGTTTTTTATGTTTGCTATGAACCCACTCAGCACACAGTCCAATGTATATTTTAAATCACTAATAACTCAAGTTCGGTACTAGTAAAAATTCTAAAAGTTTCGATATTTAAAAATTACACGACAAGACGAATCTAACAAGATCTCATTTGACTATATTTTAACTTGTATAACTATAATACAACTTTAAGTTAAAGTGTATGTGTGAACGGTACCAAAAACTCAAATGGAGCAGTTTTAGAAAAACTGAGGAAGTAGAGGTAATAACTAAAATAGGCCACCAGAATGAGTCATTCCCACTTTTGGGCCACCATATTTTGATTTAGGGAAATAGACCATTAGAAGGATTTTGGGACTGAATTTAGGTCATTGGGCTAGAATTCGGGCCACGATGGCCTAAAAGTGGAAATGACTTTTTCTGGTGGCTTATTTTAGTTTTATTTAATTATTTTTTTATTTTATGTAATTAAAATAAATAATACTCATTCTGTGATATTATTTATATCCTATATTATTTTTTTTTCTTGTTCCAACATTTTTTATTTCAATTCTATTTAAAAAATAATTAAATATTAATTGTCAAACATTCCTATGTCTGAAAAATTCCTTGCATTTAATACTAATTATTCCTACATAAAATACCATGTCCGAAAATTTTGGGATACTTATAATAAAATATGTTTACTTTTACTTTATAATTTATTTTAACATGTATTTATTTTACTTATTTTATAATATATTTCAATTAATATTTATTTTATTTCTTATATTACTCCCTCCGTCCTATTAATAGTGTTAAAAAGGTAACTTAAAAATTTATATAATGTTATTGTAATGAGCTACAATTTTTTTTTTTGAGGAGCCATTGAAGGCCTGTAACGGGTGGTGGGAGCCAAAGACACAAAATTACAAAGGGGAGGGATAGGGGGACCGGGTGGGGATTCGAACCCCAACTTATAGGTTGGAGTTGGGGGACTGACCACTGGAGTAAGTGCTCAACCCCACAATTTTAAT
>JAOANR010000220.1:0-25000 GCA_030278955.1 Hygrophila difformis
CTCTTAAATTTACAACTTTAATGATCACTCAAAATCCATTTTTCTTGCAAATTCAACTTATAAGTTGAACTTAAAACTTTTTTTTAAAGGGAAAAAAAATGTATAAACAGAACTGCGAATTGGCGGTTCATAAAACCATACAGTAACGAAACAGATCGAAAATATGCGATACCAGTAACCAACGTGAGTTTTACTGTAATAAAAACATTGAACGGTGGAGCCTAGTGTAACTGATGATCAGATGGTTAATCACAATTAGACGAGACATGACAAGAAAGGACGGGCAAGTGTTTGAAAAAATAATTAATGCTGTCTGAAAAATATAAGAAATTAAAATTATTGAACAACATGCAATGGCAATAGGGTCTCATCAGTGCCTTAGCTTCTCTACCTTGGCCTAAAATGATACTCCACTACCTTGGCAAGTATTCCGATGTTCTTGGTAATTATATTAACTGTGTATAATTTTAAAGGAAAAAATATGATAATTTTAAAAATTAATACGATGTGATCTACAATATTTGCATACGATCACTACGAAACAGATAAAATAAAATAAAATAGCAACAATGCATTTAAAAGTGTCACAAAATTTAAATTTTGAAGATTAATAAATCAAAGTCAATCAATAAATAACTAGAAATGTTGAAATGCCTTTAATTAATATCTCGGCTGGCGCGGATGGAATATTATTTAAGTTATTTTTTTGAAAAAAAGAAAAAATATTAAGTGATCGATCTTGCATGTTTAGAGATGAATCAAGGGTTGCCTCATCATGTTTTAAGATATTTAAGATTATCATTATCATTTCGACAACAATTCCTATTCGCGAATAGTGGTCGTGATGCAAAATATTCCACGCGCATAGGCGGCATCCCACATGTGCTTCTTGACTCGTCAACTACAAAACACTATTATCTACCTCATTTATGTAATCAACATGGCTTAATATGATATTAATAAGCAACTTAAAAATATTGGGAAAAAAAATAGTTATATTAACCAAAACTCATATATGCATTTCGAGACTCTAGAATTGTTTTATATGTAATTTGTCACTACTCGATATTAATCAATAATTAACTTCTTAAGATATGCAACTCGAAAACTCTCACTCTCGCATTAGTATAATATTGTCCGCTTTGGACCAAACTCACATATATAGTTCTATGGAAACTTATACTCAAGCTAAATTTTCCTTGAACTTTTTGATGTGGGTCTTGAATTACTCCCCAACATATCTTGATGGCCATGCCTCCTCCTATTGCCAGCCCATCCAAAATTTCCAACCCAATCTCGATTCTCGGCTTAATATAAGACTTCACATTTGATGCCAACGAGGCTGCCATAGCCATATATACATACTTGCAAGTATATATTTGGTTGGGTCAATTTTGATGCGCAACTATTTATGAGAGGGTGCTCCATGGATGAGCTGGAAAGGGCAGAAAAAAGTGCAAAAAAGTGTAATGATATGTTTTAATTAACATTGTCCAAATGGTGAGAAAGCTACCACTCATTCCCGAAAATGGGCCAAAGCTTGTCTTCTAAACTCTATCTTAATATCAAACTTCATTGGATGATTGGCGATATGAACTTTTAGAAACATGTTTTTGTAGGCCAATTGTGTTGATACCATGGCCAACATCTTAGTCTAGCTTGGAGGGGTCAACTTTTGTAATTAATAATGCATTTAAATTATGGAGTGGTTTTGCCAATTTGTCACAATACTAGCACATTGGTTTGCATCTATATTAATATATATATATATATATATATATACATACATATATATATGATGAAATTTGTCAATTATATACATCCATAATAGCCTTGAATAGATATTTTTTTGGTTACGCGGTAAGTTTTTATAAGTGAGCTCCTGGATTGTCAACCCACTTAAATATATTAAAATCATAACCCTAAATAACTTAACACAATCCTAAAATGATACTATATGTGTTGAGTTGGTAGGGCACGGTTATGGTGCAATCACCAAACCCGCAGCACATCAAGACACGAGATCTCAACCGTTCATTCAAATCCAACGGTTCTAAATTGAAAAGAGTATATTGTCCAAAAAAATATATAATGGTCTAGTCGCTGAAAATACACACAAGTTATCGCTGAAAGATACTCTGACATGTCGCTGAAATACTATAGGTATATCGTTGAAATACACAGAACTCGTCGCTGAAATATGTTAAACCAAAGAATTGGGGTTGCAACTTTTACGAAATCGCTGAAATGCACATCATCAAGTCACTGAAAATACTATAGCACGTCGCTGAAATATATAATACGTCGCTAAAATACATAGAAACTGTCACTGAAATATGTTAAACAAAAGAATAGGGGTTGCAACTTACGAAGTCACTGAAATGCATATTATCAAGTCGCTGAAAAATACTATAGCACGTCGCTGAAATATATTATAATGCGTCGCTGAAATACACATAAGCCATCACTGAAAACACTTTGCATGTCGTTAAAATATATTATAGCTTGTCGCTATTAATCAACAAATCGCTGAAATTTACCTAAGTTGTCGCTGAAATGTATTAAACTATATTTGGGACTATTATATCAAATTTACTATTTTACCCTTCAAGTTAATCTCAACCATCAATTTACAAATTGAATAAACGACTGTGATGCACCGCAGTACACCAAGTCACAGCACCCTAACGAAGCCCGAGTTGCTAACCTACTGGTCAACCAATCATTTTCCTTTATAATACTTCCTCCATTTTTTAAGTATTACAGTTTGATTTTTATTATTGTTCATTGTAACACTTTAACTTAATTTTTTTTAGTTATAGTTATACAAGAAACAATATGGTCAAGTGAGATCTTATTGGATTCGTCTCATCTTATAGTTTTTAAATATTAAACTTTTATAATTTTTACTTGTACCAAACTTGACTTATTAATGATTTAAAATATGCATTAGTCAGCGTGAAAGTAAGGTAAATAATATTTTAAAAAATGGAGGAGGTATATTTTAATGCTAAATAGGTCCTATATATAATTTATCAAAATATTGTACTTCTCCTCTTTCTGTAAAAATAAAAATAAAGATTTACATATGGAGTTAAGAAAGAAAATATAAATAGATGGGAATTTGCTTATTCCGTCTATAATCCCTGTGCACCCAAACAATTTCAATCTTCACTGTTTATCTACTTAATTAAACTTTATTTAATGTATATCATAACGATGTACATACTATATATTTATGAAGTACATATTTATTTAAATTTTTAAATTATATATTAAATTGATTTTATATATATAATTAAAATTTCTTAATTAGAAAATAAACAGGATTCAACAATATCATTGCCACATCACTGCAAATTATTAGAACGTACAGTATATATCATTTATCTTTTTTTTTTCTTTTTAATTAGTTGAGTTATTTTTTATTTAAAAAATAAAAAATAAAAAAAAAAATCAATAAACCAAACCCAAAGGGCGGACACAAAATCTACTAGTTTTGTATTAATATTTGCATTAAAATTGTGTTCACATTAGGGATGAGGACATAGCCCAAGCGGTTAAGTCCCTTGACTTTCAACGGAAGGTTGGAGGTTCGATTCCCACCGGCCCCCTATCCCTCCCTTTAATTCCCCTTTGTAATTGTGTGGCATGAGCTCTCACCACCCCTTTCTAGGCCTACAATGGCTCCTAAAAAAAAAAATTGTGTTCACATTACTTTTTAAAATTTAATGATCTCGTAGGCACATGTATAGGAAGTACTATATAATACTACCTCCGTCTCGCTGTTTTTGTTACGAATGGTTTTTTTGTACTATTCACTGTTTAACTTTGATTCAAATTTTTATCATAATTATGTAAAAAAAAAACATAGTCAGGTGAGATCTTGTTAGATTCATCTAATCTTGTAGTTTTAGATAATTAACTTTTTATAATTTTTCGTTGTACACAATTTAAGTTACTAACTGTTAAAAATATGTATCGACATACGTGCTGAGTGGATCCGTAACAAAGATAGTGAGATGGAGGAAGTATTAACAAAGTACCCAAACCATATAAGGTTGTGAATCATTGAATCCAAAATCCAAAAGCGATAGATAGATATAAAGTGTTTGGTGTTATTAAATTGATGAGGATAGATGCCCCATCGCCATCGCACATCGGGACTACTACACTGTTGTATGTACCACTACTTACATTACAAGGGTACAGCTCTGCACGGATCATTATAATACCACACTGCTTAACAACTCTCTCTATCTCTTACATATACTAGTATATACTCCATCCCTATTCAAAAAATTTTAACATTTCATATTTTCACGCAATCCAATACATATTTTTAAAGAGTAATATCTCTAATTTTATAAAATAAAAAATTCTAAAACTTCAATATTATAAAACTACGTGATTAGACGAATTTAACAAGATCTCACTTGACTATATTTTATCTTATGTAACTGTGTGAAAAATCGAATCAAAGTCACTTAATGAATAGTGTTTACTATGCAAACGTTAACATTATTCAAATACGGAGGAACTATATATGTATGTATATATGAATATAGATATGTGCACACACTGGTGAAGTGTGTGCTCGATGTCACTAGTTTTTTTCGGTAAAAACATTTATATATAAACTATATGAAACTGTTGGGGCCATCAAGATATTGGGCCGAGAAAGAGTGATTGGGCCAAACAATTGGACCAGAAGAAGCCCAACAGTAGGTGGATGAGTAAGGAAAAAAGGAAAAAAAAAAAGAGTGCGCGGAAGAAACATGAACATGCAAGCCGAAGTAATCGGCCGTGAACAACCGAAAAAGGGATACCCGAAATCGGCTCAGGATGCGGCCGGGGAGCGGTTACCAAGCTCCGGCTATAAATAGGGGATGACATACTCAGAATCAGGAGAGACCAATCCACCCCAAGATTTCCTTTATTCCAATTTAATACTTTGTATCTTTTACTGATTTCCTTTACAAGCTTTCCTACAATCTAGCTTAGTTGTTAGCGGTTATTTCTCCAAAACGACCGTTGTTTCTCAACAACTGGTAGTTTAGTAGCTCTTTCCCGAATAATCAGCCGTTGTTTCCTAGCAACTGGTAGATTTCCGCTTGTATCAAGCTTTGTCATTTGAATATAGTAAAATTTAGTCAGGTTTGGGCGCCTTATTAATTTCTCGGACCCGTAATCGGTTTGATCCTTTTCCGATAGCCTCCCTTGAGGAGAAAAAGGTCATTGGCTTGCACCAGCGGGCCAAACAGTGGCATGCCCAGTGAGACAAATATTCACAATGGCAGCTGATCCACATGCAACTCCGGCAATCAACATGGCGGCGAGAACCGATTTGCCGCCAATACATGAAGAGCGCACAGCGGATCCAAGCGAGTTCCCTCCAGGATTCGCAGGACCTTCAAATTTCAACGCTCAGGAGTTTCCGCATGATGATTTAACCCCGCGGTTTCGCAATCACGTACAATTCATGGTAGAAGCGGCGGTTACCAATTCTGTTCGGCAGATAGAAGGAAATATATTGGCAGCTATGCCAGCAATGTATAGAGCCGAACTAGCGAGGAATATGTACTTGTGTGGGACACAGAACATACAGGCGACACAGAATCCACCTCCGGTTATTCCAAATCCACCGCCTGTGGTTCAAAATCCTCATAATTACCAACAGCAGGCCTATCGGCCCCTTAGAGGGCAAGGACCGCGTCCTTATGTTCCTCCACAAAAACCTAGGCATGAGCAACATTATCAACCACAACCGCAACCGTCTGCCCCAGTGGTACAACAGCAATATCCACCACTTCAGCAGAATCAGCCACAGTTGGTTGATAGGGAGCTCATAGCAGAAATCATTCGTACTCAATTTGGAAATCTAATCGGTCAGGAGAATCGACCGATGTAGGAAACCTTATCACCGGTTATATAGAAGAGCAATATCCATTGCCTAGAGGAGTAAAGGTTCCTGATTTCAATACGTTTTCAGGAGAAGTCAGCCGATCGACTATTGAGCATATCGGCCGATTTACGGCTCAATGCACCAGGATAGCACAGTACGTCTTCCACAAGTTGAGTTTGTTTAGCTTGTCGCTTACTGGTCCAACATTTGAATGGTATATCAATTTACCTCCAGGATCGGTGAATACCTAGGCAGAAATGGAGCGGTTATTCCATGACCGGTTCTACAACACCAGTCCCGAGGTGTCAGTAGTAAATCTAACCTCTATCAAGCAAAAAGCAGGAGAAACGGTTAATGAGTTCTTGGAGAGGTTCTACGCCATCAAAGCTCAAATGAAGACGATGTTACCAGAGCACGAATACATTCAGATTTTGAAACAGAATTTGAAGTTTGCCATCAAGGATAGATTGATGGTTACAAGACCAAGAACTGTGGCTGAATTGACGGCCGAAGCAATAAGGATGGAGACTTATCTGGCGGAACAAGCGGCTTTTAAGTCAAGCCGAAGCCAAGGCGGAAGATCTCAACCTATCCAATCGGCTGCATCTTTTGCAGAGTCCCTGGAAGGTGCGAGGTCGGAGAAGAATTTAATATGGATGATGTCCCTGCCTTAGCCGAAGTGGCAAGGGCCGGGTTGGTAATTAAAAAGCCTATGACTTGTCCGGCTCTTCGGCCAGTAAGAGGGAAGGAGAAGGAAGGAGAAGTTAGAGACGAGTCTCAGCAATTTTATTCTTTTGATCTTTCTCAGATGGATGAGATTTTTTATTATTGCCTAAAGAATGGATTGTTTGAGTTCAAAGGGAATCATCCGCAGCCGACCAAAGAATAGATGGAGGCTGGGTGGTGTAGATTTCATGGATCTGCTACTCATACTACTGCGGTCTGCGAACATCTTAGGAAGATGGTCCAGAAGCATGTTGATGATGGGAAGTTGAAATTTCCGGACATTTAATGGCAATTGATAAGAACCCGTTTCCAGTTGCTAACATGGTGATGGTGTACCCCGATCAAAACAAGTCTGTTCATGATCGTTTAGGGGATCAACCGTCAACCATCAAGGGATCTGTACACGATCGGCTGGGAGTGCAGTCATCTGTTCAGAAAAAGACGGGAGTATGGAGACGATTGAGGTCTCCCCAAAAGAAAAAAGAAGAGGTCTCAGATGTTTTCGACCGATTAGGCGATTATGAGGTCAAAGAATGGATCAAGCGGTCGGAAGGTCTAGAAAAGTCGGAACTCAAGGAAGAAAGGGAAAAACCAACTCTGAAGATAATTACCAGTGGTTGGGATTCGGAGATGAAGCTAACAGCCGATAAAAAGAATGGGAAGACTGTAATACAGATTACAGTCCTGGAAGAAGTTGTAGCTCCAGTAATGAAGAAGTTTAGAAGACCACCAGCTAATACTCAGGTTGGTCAATGGGTGCAAAACTCTCCAAATCAGAGGCATTTCGGCCATAGCCGATTTGAAACCTCGGTTTGGAGGGCAAACGATACGATCGCCCCAAAGGGGAAAGGATTATATCGTACCTTCAAACGAAGAATGCAGAGGTTGAAAACAGCTATGGCATATGAGGAAGAGTACGAAATGATGCACATAGAATAAGACTTCCCGAATGACTGTTCTTCGTCTGAGGGAATGATTTTTAATAAAGTGTTTTCGGCTCGTCTTAAGTTAGCCGAAAGAAGAAGAGAGAGAGAAACAGTAAGCCGAAGAACGAAGAAGATCGGCTCAAACATAAGAAGGAATTTCGGCCAAAAGAAAAGAAGCTCAGGGCCGATAATGATCATGTAGAGCTGAAAGAAGAGTGGAAGCCTCGACCAGTACGAACAAGGGAATGGAAACCTAAAACGTCATTGTCCCAAGTAATGAGGCTCTTCTAATTGGACAATTCAAGTTCGACTTTGGAACTTGCGCTAACATGGTAGGCACCACCATAGCAAGCAGTGAAGAGTATTGGTCCGATACTGAACCAGCTGTGGTGTTTTATCAAAAAGAAGGCGGGTACTTTGGCGAAGAAGAGCCCGTTGTGGACTTCTGTTTCGCCAAGCTGGAGGACGAAGGCGAGAATATTATTGAAGAAGGATATAAAGCTTTCGTCCCAGAAGCTCAACCGAGTACGATCTTACCTCCGACTACAAAGATGTCTCAGCATGTGAGGCCTCTTTATGTCACGGGTTGGATAAATGGATGGCCATTGAGGAGAATGTTTGTCGACGGTGGAGCAACTGTGAATATCATACCGTTATCCACTTTGGCTATGATCGGCCGAACTAGGGACGACTTGCTACCCACAAGAATGAAAGTATTAAGCTTTGTGGGAGCACAGACTGCAGCAGAGGGATGCATTTTTTGGTAGACGTTACAGTCGGAACGATCTCAATTCCGACTATGTTTTTCGTAGTTGATGTTGAGGTCCCGTATGCAGCCTTATTAGGCCGATGCTGGATTCATGAAACTTTTGACGAGCTTCATGAACACGAGTAATTTTCTGAAATATCTCAAGTGTGGATTTATTAAATGAAAAGAGTTATGATGTAAGGAAGGGGTTTAAGGATATATTAAGATTTCCCTTTTTATTACTCATGTGGGGTTCAACCGGCGCTGTGGTCCTTCCCGCCATGAAACTTTTGACAAATATCACGGTGCAACCGGGATTGACCTTCAGTCTGTCACCCTGAAAGTCCCTGGTATCTGCACCATGATACTCTTCATAATTTCATGTCACGAAAGCACCTGCCATGAAGGTTTTGAACATCTTCCCACTGTATGAGTATTTTCCCAAAATGTTGTGTTTTTATTTACTCGTGTCAAGAAACTGTGCTCCCGAAAGCGCACGGGTCAAAAATTGCAGTAATTTATAGTAAGTACCGGATCGTTCACTGGAGGATGTGCGATGGAAGCAGAGCCCACGTCGTTTACTAAGATTTTCCACTCGGTTACTCGATTCAAGTTTTGCGAGGGTTTTCTAACAACTACTTGACATAAATTAAACCAGATCATGAAAGCAGTAAAAATTATTCTACAAAGCACGATAAATTAGGTCGAAGAAAGCAATTAAATCTATACTACGAAAGCATGTAAAACTACGCTACACTATCTAGAAAGCAGATTAAAATATGACAGAAGGGACAGGGAGGAAATAATAAGAATTGGACAAGATTCAGATGAAACACAATTCAAACTTCCATTTTTTTATACACAGATCTTAGCTTGGGATAATCCTCTAGTTAGCTAACTCTCATGCTTTCTACACCATGTTCCCTTTAACAGACAGGTACTTATGGTGAGAATTTACATGCTCTTAAGACAGCCATTTCTAAGATACCACCGACTCACAACTACCCTCACATGGCCATGCTAAGGCGTATTATTCATCTGTGGTGGATAAGCAACACCCAGCATATCATTAATTGACATGCCAAGTACTCCTATCATTCTCCCATGTCACACCCAAAGTTTCAAATCAAGCCCCAAACCATTCCATAACTCTCAAACCTTGTAACAGATGGACAGCCCCTAATTCTTCCGAGTGACCTCTATGAAAGCATTTTAAAGGAAAGCAGTAAGAAAGCTGTAAAGAAAGCATTTAAATCTATCACTCGGAAGCGTATAAAATGTCTCTTTCCGTTAGTATAAAAGAGCCTCTGGTCTTGGTGACCAGATGCAGATCAAGAACCCCCGAGATACCAATAAGCCACAGAGCTTACAACATCTGGGGAGTTATGAGATACAAACTAAATGAAACAGATTCATAAATGAATCCATTCCGGATGTACTCATTCAAGACTCAATTCTAGACTTTGGCAGAAGAAGATAGCAGTCAAAGGAATACTTGACCTTACCTTATAAATTCACCAAGGCCTATATGTTGCTCCTCTAATATTATTTATCACATCCCATCTATACCCAAGTGGATATTGACTTAATGCGATATCTAATATCAGATTTCCAACACACAGCAATTTTGAGAAGCAACTGAATATTTGAAAATCATTCCCTAGACAGGTACTAGACTCTCAATTAAAACACAGATCCTTTCAGTCTAGATGAGACCTAATCACTGACTCTGCTTCTAAGCTCTCAAAATCAACCCCCAGTGGAAGACGAGTTAGTCATAACTGTCAAATTTATCCCTTACTCAGATCCGGATTTTACAAAGGAATTTTTGTTGGAAATTTACTATGCAGCATCTGATTCAAATCAAGACTTCTGTGTCCAAGGGGAAGGATCCCCAAAATAATGATATGACCAGAACATCTACATAATAGTATCATGCATACAAGTATATGAAGGAAAATAACATACCCCAAAATATATGGTGGGGTTAGACAGAATGCGATACACGAAGGTGGATTAGCCTGAGATGGGAAGAATTCGGCTAAAAAGAGTGCCAGAGATAGTTGGGGTTTTCCGGACTGCAAACATCTGTAGTCTGATTCCCAATTATCCCAGATGATTGTTTTTAGACAGAAAGAATTCCAAGCAACGGTGACCGCCGTCATTTTAGTTTTCTTTTGTCTGTGAGTAGAAGAAAAACCCACATATTTCTTGCTGTAATATTTCTCAACTGATGTTGGTCGACATCAGTTGATACTATTGCAACTTGAATTCAGGTTAAGAAATTAAGATAAGGAGAATTAAAACTGTATCTGATTAGGAGTTGGCTGAGTGACTAATCGAAACTCTTAGTGAAGAGAACGCTCGCCGAAGCTTCCACCAACCACTAACCCGATCATGCAAAATAACAGATAATAATTGACACACAGAAGACGGGTTAGTCGATATCCTTGTGGAGGGACCTTTCACCAACATTAATCTGTGATGTTTCTCATTATCCGTTCATACACACGACGAAAAGGAAAACTTGAAAATAAGAAAATATTTTTGGCATTGTGTGGGTGTTAAGCACACAATAAGTGGACACTAATGAGTTGAAATGTGTAATGGATAAAGTTAGGTGAAATGGGCCTAGGCCCAATACACCCATGCAACTTACACAAATCATGAAAGAAAATATTTTTGGAATTTTCAAAATAAAAGGATAGTTCAATTCGAATTATTGGGGTAATTCGAATTGAGAATGCATGAAGAATGAAGTACGATCTTACCCAATCAATCCTTGCAAAGGAATGCGATATCATCTAATTCGAATTATTGAGCAATTCGAATTAATTCGAATTGGACAATTCGAATTGGTGAAGTCCTTTCATTGCTCAAAATTGACTAAGGCATATACCTCAAGAGGAGGGTGAATTCGAATTGTTCAGCAATTCGAATTAATTCGAATTGCACGATTCGAATTGGTAAGAGATGGAAAATAAACTAAGGCATGAATGGATGATATGCAATACAATGTGGTTTCCCTTCCCAATTCGAATTGTTGAACCAATTCGAATTAATTCGAATTAGAGAATTCGAATTGGTTGATGAAACTTTTGACAAGTTTCGTTAACACGAGCTTTTGCTAAAATTATACCAGGTTAGATTTATTAAATGAAAAGCGTTATGATTCACGGGAAAGAGTTTAGGGATATATCAAGATTATTAGTCTTTTTATTACTCAAGTATGGTGCTTTGGTTTCAAATGGCGCTGTGGTCCTCCCTGTCATGAAATGTTGACAAATCTCATGGCATAGCCGGGATAGGTTGATCTTCAGCCTGTCACACTGAGGATCCCCGGCAAATATGCCATGATATTTCTCATCAATTCCTGCCATAAGATTTCCTGCCATGAAACTTTTGACTAATTCCCACTACATGAGTATTTTCCGAAAATTTGTGATCCTGGTTTAGGTTTTATTTAATGAAACCAATTTATGACGGCGGTGTTGTGATTAGGGATATATTTATACGTAGTCATGTTTTTATTGCTCGTAGTTAAGAAACTGTGCTCCCGAAAGCGCACGGAGTCAAAAATTGCAGTAATTTATAGTAAGACCGGATCGTTCACTGGAGGATGTGCGATAGAAGCAGGGCCCACGCCATTTACTAAGATTTTCCACTCGGTTACTCGATTCAAGTGTGTGATATGACTAACAACTACTTGACAGAATTTGAACTAAGCTATGAAAGCAATCAAAATAAAGCAGATAAAATTATTCTACAAAGCGAATTAATTTTAATCTAAGAAAGCAATAAAAGTAATCTAAGAAAGCGATTAAGATTAATCTAAGAAAGCAGATTTAAAATGAGACAGAAGGGACAGGACGAAGAGAATAAAGATTGGACAAGATTCAGATAAAACACAATTAAACTTCCATTTTGTTACACAGATCTTAGTTTGGGGTAATTCGTTCAGTTAGCCAATTCTCATGCTCTCTATACCATGTTCCCTTTAACAGACAGGTACTTACAGCAAGAGTTTACATGCTCTTAAGAAAATAAATTCTCAGATACCACAGACGCATAACCACCCTTGCAATGCATTGCTAAGGTATGTTAATTATCTGTGGTGGACAAGCAACACCTGACAAATCATTTATTGAAGTGTCAAGTACCGTTATCATTCCCCCATGTCACGCCCAAAGATTCTAATTAAGCCCTGAACTATCCCTTAACTCTCAGTCCTAGTAGCAGTTACACAACCCTCAATACAACCGAGTGACCTCTAAAGAAAGCAATTAAAAGAAAGCAGTAAAGAAAGCATTTAAAATCCTATCACTCGGAGGTTTTTGAAAGTCTGACCCTGGTAGTAAAAGAAAGCCCCCAGTCAGAATGACCGGATGTGGATCAAGAATTCCCTATTCTCGGTGAACCGCTCGCAGTGTTCACTTCTCGTCGGGTGGTTATGAGATACAAACTAATGAAACGAACTAATAAATTAGTTCGTTCCGGATGCACTCACTCAGGACTCAAAAATAGGCTTTGGCAGAAGAAGATAACAGTTGAAAGAATACTCAACCCTACCTTAGAAAATAACCAAGGCCCGAATGTTGTTCCTCTAGTATTATCTGTCACACTTTATCAGAATCCAAGTGGACTCCGACCCAGTGCAATATTTAATACAAGATTTCCAACAAACAGCAATTTCGGAAAATAATAAATCTGAAAATCATTCCCTATCAGGTACTAGACTCTCAATTAAAACACAGATCCTTTCAGTCTAGGTGAGACCTAATCGCTGACTCTGCTTCTAAGTTCCCAAAATCAACCCCCAGTCGGATATGAATTAGTCATAACTGTTGAATTTATCCCTTACTCAGATCCGGATTTTACAAAGGAATTTTTGTTGGAAATTTATTATGAAACATCTGATTTAAATCAAGACTTCTATGTCAAAGGGAAGGATCCCAAAATAATATCGACCACAATATCTACATAATAGTATCATGCATAAATTTATAGAAAAGTGTAAAATTAAATAACCCAAAATATAAGGTGGGTTTAGACAGAATGCGAAACACAGAGATGAAATAGCCGGAGATGAGAAGAATTTATTTGGCTAAAAAGATGGCAAAAATAATCAGGATAATCCGGACTGCAAACATCTGCTATCCAGGTCCTGATTATTTCAGGTGGGATGGCTTTTAGACAGTGGGATGCCTCAAATGACAGTTGCCGCCGTCATCTCAGACTCCACTATCTGTGAATTTGGATAAAAACCCACATGTTCTATTACTGCTAGGGGTGAAAACGAGCCGAGCCGAGCTCGAGCCTGGGTGGGCTCGGCTCGGCTCGATGAAGTATAAGTTCGGCTCGGCTCGAGCTCGAAGCTCGACGAGCTTCAGAAATTGAGCTCGGCTCGAGCTCGACACAAAATAGTGAAACTCGAGCTCGGCTCGATGAGCCTAAAAAGCTCGAAATAAATTTCTCTCTTTTTTTTTTTTTTTGGTTGAATGAAATTATTGAATAATGAGTCTAGTTGTTGCTCTACCTGGAATTTTCAGCATCTCAAATAACTTACCAATCCTTCCGGTTCTCTTCGAGTCTCCAGTTTGCAGCTGGTAGGACACGACAAGGCAAAGAGATTTCTTGCATGACAGGATAAAACTTGAAGGATGGATTTTTTTAGAAATATATTAAAATATTTCTGGATTTAAGAAAGAAAATACTCCTTGACTTCTTCTACTATATTTTAATATATAAGAATATATATATATATATATATAATATTATATATTCGAGCCTATTATCGAGCTTTCGAGCCGAGTATTGCTTAGCTCGGCTTGAGCTCGTTCATATTCCGAGCCGATCTCGAATTCGAGTCGAGCCTTTTCGAGTCGAGCTTTGGTCGAGCTTTGATCGAGTCGAGCCCGAATATTTTACGAGCCTATCAGTCTCATTTACACCCCTAATTACTGCAATAATGATTAGATGACATTGGCATATATCATCTAATATTACTACAGCTCCAGATTCAGGTTTGAAATTAAAGTAAGAAAAGAAAACTGTATCCGGATGGGAGTCAGCTGAGCAGCTATTATAATCCCGGAGGGATGAACCGCCAAGGCTTCCACCGACCACTATCTGGACCATGCAAAATAACAACTATTAATTAATATACAGATCACGAGCTAGTTATCCGTGTGGGAATACCCGCCAACATTAATCTGATATATTCCTTATTAGTTGTTTCACACAACACGGGAAAAGACAAAATAAATAAAAGAGAAATATTTTTGGGTCATCTTGCATGAGAGACATTGGTTTCTCATGCAAGGGTATGGAATTAAATCCATAAGCACTCTTTATGTCTAAATAATCACTCATTCCATAACTAATTAATTAATTACAGTCCGGATTATATACTTAGATCATTAGAGTTTAATCATTTGTAGAAGAATCTTTTAATGGGAAATTGAACAAAGTTCTTTATATCAAATTAATCATGGGTTGAGATCACTGGATTTCAACCTCAAAATATCAATACAAAGGTTCAATTAATTAATGGAATGAGATGAAGAATGAAAACTTGGCAAAAGGTGCCACCTTGTCGCGATGCAGGGTTCGTGTCGCGGAGCATGGCTCCGCGACAAAGATTTCGCGACAAAGGGGTGGGAAATAAGAGATATGGGATTTTGAAAGTTTGGGGTTTGCTTTGTCGCTAAGTAAAGAAAATTTTGTCGCGGAACGTGGTTCCGCGACAAGGCCATAGCGACAAAAAGGTTGAAAATTGGACAAGGCATAATTCTTGTCGCGGAACAAGAGATTTTGGCGCGGAACGTGGTTCCGCGACAAGGTTGCTTCGCGACAAAGCCCTTCCAGAATAAAATCACAAGTATTTGGGTCCTTGGTCGCTAATCAAGATTTTGTCGCGGAACGTGGTTCCGCGCCAAGGGGTGTTTCGCGACCAAGGGTTTTAAAATAATGGTCAACAAATGTTCTTTGGCACCTTTGTCGCCAAAGCACCATTTTGTCGCGGAACGTGGTTCCGCGACAAGAGTTGTTCCGCGACAAAGGTGTGTCCAGTACACATGTCAGAAAAGTAAAGTGGAACAGTGGCATGCATTATGTGTGATCTCACCCATTTCAGATTCAAAAGCTAAACTAAGCTCAAAATAACAAAACAGAATTTGAATCTAGCTAGAACATGCTTGAACAAAATAGAAATAAAGCAAACTTAAAACTTAAGAAACCCTAATCTAGGCTTGACCATCCATAAGCATGCAACATTATCCCAAGAAAAAGTCACCAAGCAGTGACATTAAAATGCAAAAACAAGGGTCAAATGACCCAAGGAAAATGAAAACAGTAAGATCCATGGGGTGTGAGACCCATTTCATGGTTTTGGGACACAAATGGAGAATGTTTTCCCATTTTATTAAACGGTGTTGTTCATACTCATGGCTTGAGTACCACAAACCCTTAAACAAAAGTTTAGAACAAAAACAAGGTATAAAACTGGCTATCTAATCAAAGCGCAGTAAACTATTTCTAACTAGTGCATAAATTAAATAATACAAAAGAAAACCTAACTAAACTACCCTAAACTAAACTAAACTACTGAACTCCCTAACTTGCCTTCAAGAAGGTGTAGTTTTTCTAAAATTCTTCCAACCTTTAGCTCAAAGGAAACACCTCATATTTATAGAGGGGAAACCCTAAGCTCATGGGCCTTGATTTGAGCCCATTGTGTCTCAAGACATCACACACATCACAGCTTTGTCTCGGGGCACCAAGTTTGGTCGCGGAACACACTGTATGTGGCAAAGCTTCTCGACTGGGTCTTGTGTCTCTATTTGTGCATCTTGGTCGCGGAATGGACCTTTGTCGCGGAGCATGCCATCGCGACAAGGGTCATCGCGCCAGGGGCTTGGCTGGTCTCCTCTTCATGTGGGGCCAGTTGGTCGCGGAACATGCCTTTGTCGCGGAACACTGCATCGCGCCAAGGGCTTCCGCGACAAAGGTCTTCCTGGGCCTGCTGGATTGGGCCAGATGGGCCGAAAATATTCTTTTTGTGGGCTTTTCTATCTTTTTCCCATCTTTTTCATTCCTTTTTCTTTTTCTTATGTTTTTGGATTTTTCTAACATAAATATGTAACAAAATTACATATTTATGCCTTTTTCACACCAGCTTATTATTTTTACAATTATGCATAAATTAGTCCAATTCGACTGTTTTCTTACTTAATGTAAGATCGGAATGCGATCAAATGCCCGTTTAAGACACGGAAATGGATTGAAAATAATGGTCATTTTTTGCCATTATCAACATCCTCACATTTAATACTGATCGTCCCCGAGCAGTCAGAGTCAATGTTCGTAAGAACACGGACTCTACATATTCAATTCATTTTCGTGGCTTCAAAAATATCATTCTTTTTAGATTGGGATAAGACAATCAAAAACTACAAGTGTTAAATTCCCTTGATTGCAGTGTTTAATGAAATGATACTTGCTCACTACATCGGGCCTACAAATCAAACATTATTATCAATCCTTCATGAACATCATGTTTGAAAGATGCAAAGATTAAAAATATGAATTAAGGCATGACACGAATATGTGTAATAAGACAGGGCCTCACATATAAGAGAATCGGAAAATTCACTCACTCTCAATCGGGGTTTAATCATGAACGCTCAAAATCAATTTTAATTAAATTCTCCCATATGCTTGCAATCAGACCAACTCGCCACCGGCTCATTTCTTCAAATCGAGATCACGAGGTCTTATTTAAGGGTTATCACGGGGTGTACGGCTGCAACAGTAGGTAAGAAAGGAAATTATTGGCTAAGAAGTGGCAAGAATTAATCTATCATATCTTGGCATTTTTATTTAAAATTTATGATCATCATTGTTTCTCTTTTGTTTTTTTCTTTTTTTTTTCTTCTTTCCATTGCATGACATTAGACTAAGTCTAATTTGCTTCGTCATTTGCAATTTATTTGTGTTGAATGACATTCAACTTTTTTTTTTTTTTTTTTTTGAATCGGTTTATTGAAATACCGATTTATAGTTTTCATTGATGATCAAAATTGTAATGCCTTGATAGAATTCATCCTTGCACACTTGGGTTTGATTTTCTTGGTCTTTTTAGAAGGCTAGGAATAATATAGAGGGCTTCAAAGAAAAATTAGGCTTAAGGCTCAAATTGGTTAATCCTAAGGGGAAAATATTTTTGGGTTTGGAATTCAAAAGAAGGCCAAAATTTTGGTTTTTCTAGGTGCCTCGATCATATTCTCGATTTTTAGAATATGGCATGGTCTTGAATCGGTCCTAATCGCAAGTTCTAGTTTCCTTTAATCAAAGTGATTTTCACACATCAAAGAAAAGAATGAGTAAAAATGACTCATGGCTCAAAGCTCACATGGAATGGTTGATTCATGTCATGCAATATTCTCAAATTTAATCGAAGCTTAATTCTAACAATCTATTCAATCAAAATCTCTAACATGCAGATTTATTACCCAATAAGCTGATCGCATCATTAAATTTTTATAGCTCAAAACCTCAGGAATTCGTTTCATGCATGTCTTCAATTATATTATCCCAATTTAAAAGTCTGAAAATTTAATCATAAGCCTAAATTCAACCTGTTAATTTAGAGCAAGTTTATGCATATTTTTGCTGGTTATTTAATTGAAAGCAGTAAAGAGGCACTGCTGACATACTGAGTATGTCAGCAGCATATTTTTGGCCTGACAGTCACTTATTCATCTTGGACTGTCAGACATCTTTTTAGAAATAAAAGAACCAAATAAAAACAAAGATTGTTGTTGGGGCTGCAAAATCCCAATCTGAAAGCAGTAATTATATCAATTACAAGAGATTTCATTTGCAATCAAATCTGTCTAGCATGGATGAATTGAAATTCTCTTATATGATATTTACAATTAAGCTCAGAAATGAAGGAGTCAGGGATCGCCATCTTTCTTCTCGTCTGATTTTTTGGAGGAGCCAGCTTCATCAGGGATCTTCTTGAGTAAGGTTTGCAGGAGCTGATTTTGACTAAGGATCAGTGATTCCACCATCTTTCGATTCTTCTCTTCTTTTTCTAGCATCATCATTCTGAATTCCTCGTCTCTCCTTTCCTTCTCCAACTTCTCCTTCCGTTTCTCTTCCTTTTCTCTCCTACGCTCTTCGCGTTCCTCTTCTCTCTCCCTCCTTCGCTCTTCACGCTCTTCTTCTGCCCTTTTCTGCTGTCCCTCTTGGCTTGCCAAAATTACATCAGTCATGGATTTCATTCCCTCGAGCATAGATTGACTCATTCTGCTCACCATCTCAATCGTTTGGGAATCAGCAGGGAACTGAGATACGTTCTGGCTTTGAGGAGGCATCTGAGGTTGAGGTTGAGTCGGAGGTGGATTGGAGTCTCAGTCCGTTCTTGGTCCGCGGGAGGCTCCTCTTGAACATTCGAAGGTCCTGCATCAGCACAGGTGTTTTGTGTTCCCTTCTTTGTCTTGGGCTGCCTCTTTCGTTTTCTTGTTGCCTGCTCACCCGATATGAAAGAGGATTGAGCGTCTGAATCTCCTCTGACGGACAGTTGGGGAAGGGAGTATTTGATACTCTCACACAAAGGAAGTCTTGGCACACTGATAGGTGGGTTCACCTTCACCACTGTGTCGCCCTCAAACGCGCTCAAATCAACTCCCTGAGCTATGCAGATTCTCCTAATCAGATTCGGATAGCACAGCACCTGTCTATCCTTTATCTGGGTTATCATCACCTCAAATACATGCCTCCCTACATTAAGTTTTGCTCCGCTCCACATTCTTGCAAATCCCATTAGCACATTTCCAGATGTGGTGTGCGGGTGCGAGTTGGGCCGGATCTTGGACATGTAGAACTCATAAGTTGGCATGAACTGTATCCGCAGCCATTTTGCATTGAATGTGTGTCCAGGGGCGGTCACGCTTGTCATGCTGTTAGCCAAGGTTGCATACTTCGCATATTCAGTTGTTTTGGCTCTCTTCGTCATGATCTCACCAGGGGGGAATTCGCTTTGGATATCTGGAGTCCCGAAGAACTGATTCAGCCAATCAGGTGCAATGTTTATCACTTGTCCCCGGATCCATGTTGTTCTGGCAGCTTCATCGATGTTGCAGAAGAATTCCTTTGTTAGCTCCACGAAGCCATCTTCGTCGTGATGCAGCATGAAGTTACCCCAATCTTGATTTCTGTAGAAAGTCTCAACAGTGGGGTGCAACAACGCATCGGGTCTGAACCCTTTATCTGGCACTATCATCTTCTGCAACTTCTTATACTTCTCTGCATTCTCTTTGTTGCCATTGAACTTGATTTGAACCTGCTCCTCACTCAGCTTTCTCTTCCCATATTCCTTTGAAACGCCCATTCTTTGCCTTACAGTGTTTTCAGTCCAAAACTCGACTGGTCGAATGGATCCGACGGACTCGTCGTCGCTCGTGTGCCAGTCTGTTTGATCGTCTCCCTCCTGTGGCTGGTCATCCCTTGGTTCAGCCTCATCTCCCCTCTGACTTGGCTCTCGCTCTCCATGAGCTGTTTCATCTCCGACTTCCTCCTCAACCTGTTTAATTACATTTTTCATTGTATTGAGTTCACAATTTACAGGCAAAGAGATGTAGTTACATGAAAATTACGGTCATCAACATCAGTTGATACCTCCTCCTCCTCCCTCATTCTTGCAGCTCGTCCAACTGGACGTTGGAAAATAGGCGCCATTTGGTTCATGAATTCTTGCTCCTCCTGCCGAGCTTCTTCTTCCGAATCATTCCCATCTGCAGCTTCAGTCAAAATTCCTTGAACCTTTTCTTTAAGTGCAGAGGTCATGAGAGGGTCGTCTGGCTGCTTTTCCAAGGTTTTGGCCAGTGCTACTGGATCTATGGAATCTTGCGGTCCTTCTGACTGCTCAGGTTGGTGTGACGGGCCTCCTTGAGTGATGAATTCTTCAATTCTGGCCGTGCCCACGAGAGGATCAATCACTTGACCCACTTTTGTCTGATATTTGATTTGATGTGGCTTTTCTCCAGCATCGATTCCTGTTTCGATCTGTTCGTTAAGCCTTTTCCTTATATCCCCTCGGATGGTCTCAGCATCATGTGCAGTGGGGCCAGTCCATGCAAGAGGTTGTTCTTCTTTGATTTTCAAACCACGCCCTTGCACTTCTCCAGTGATCTTCAGCTCAAAATCTTCCTCATCACCCCGCTCAACCTCTGCAGATTTTCTGCTTTCCAGCTCAGCCTGCATCTTTCTGGCAGTTTCTTCATCCTTTGTCTGCTGGATATTCTTTCGGATCTGCTCTTCCTCTGCAGCTTTCTTTTCCATTTCCAGGCGTTCTTCCTCAGTCAATTTCTCTATTCCCGAACCACCTGTTACTTGATCCAGCAAACCAGCTAATGCAAGCTCTTCATTGTGCATCTTCATGGCTAGCTCAGCATCGGATATCACCTGGTGCTTCTTTTTCGGGGGTGGCGGCGGCATTGGCTTTTTACCTCTGTCCTTAGGATCCGTGGGCTCTGCCACTTTCCTAACAGTTGGTTCCGGTTCCTTGATCTCCACTTTCCTTTCCGGAGCTCTTGCTGGCTTATCCTTATCAGCGGACTTTATCAACCTTCTCCTCGTTCCCGGTTGAGGTGCTGGCTGATGACCTTCAGATGTAACAACAGCAGTGGAGGTTTTCTCGGGCTGTATGGGTGCCTTAGTGGTGGCAGGTGCTACAGCAGATGTTGTCGTTTCAGTCTGAGCTGGCTGTACTGGAGTCCGGACTGTTTCTTGCTGCACCACTGGCTCGGACGTAGCAACCTTTTTGTACTTCGGTCTGTCCCTCTTGGTGGTAATGCCGAAGCCTGTACTGCTGGCTGGGTAGGCTGTGGGTTGGCCTCAGGAGGAGTGGAGAAGTATGCATCAATTTCAGCGTCAGGATCCTCTTCCCTGTTCGGTTCACCCTCGTAGCCTAGTTGCTTCTCGGCGCGCTGCAAATAATCCTCGATAAAACTCCTTTGAGTGATTCTCCTCAGTTGGTCTCCCAGTCCTTCTTGATCTTGGAGCAGAACTTACTCCGAACATTGTTGTTATAGTGCAAGACCTTTTTTCCATTAGCAGTGCTATTACAGTATTCCAGTGCAAACTTGTCCATTTCCATGATCAATTCCCAGTAGGAGTCCCTATACTGATCTATCATGCCCCCTACCAGATCCTTTTGAATCCCTTCTAGGTAGGACATGTCTTCTGCCGAATCGTACGTGAGATATACCCCAGCCTCAGCTTTTGATAGTAAATTGAACTGCCTTTCATTTTTCCTTTTGGGTTTCCAGCCACATTTGCGTATATCCACTTGTAGCTGATCCCTTAGTACTGCTATGTGCTGCGGAAATTCATCATCTTTGTTCGTCCCGTACCGTCCATACTTTCTGTGTGTGAAGATGGTTTCAAGTACCTCATCTGCAGGTAGTACTACTCCTTCTTCTAGAAAGGACTCAGTGATACTTGGATTTCCTTTTCCCCAGACAGTAGTCAAGTCGTCCCATTGTTCGCGTGCATCCTTGATCATCTTCCTCATTGTGTTCAACAGTGAGGTGTTGCGGCTTTGCTCAAACTTCTCAGCATTTTTTGAGGCGTTTGTACAGGTTGAAGGTCAGCTCTCGATGCCTGGCCCGAGCTAGATCTGTAATCCACCTCTGCTCCACTGGTCCTTTTGCTTCAAACAGATACGGATTCCACTTAAATGGAAATGCCTTCATACATCATGATGGCCCCACTGTTGATAACCCTACTTAGATCCATGTGTTTGTGTTCGAAGGCCATCCGAACTTGAGGATCTACGATCTGGTTAGGGATGATGATGTCGAAGTCAGCTATATTTGGATCTTTTGTTCCCTTTTCCACATGCCGATTCCACACAGCCCTGTGCTCTCTGAACCTCAATTGGATGCGCTCATGATGGACTTCAGGAGTTGTCTTTTCGTCTTGGGGGGCATACCCCATCATCCTTATCGAAAACTTCTTCAGGAAGTGATAGTAGTCCCTTTCTATCGATGCAGCGACTATCGACCTTTCCTGTGGAGGAATATGCACGTCCCATCCCGGAGAAAGTTTCAACTTTTCGTCCGTAGTGTGGTCCAGAGGCACCTTATAAACTGATTTGATGGCATCTCTTGCGTCCTTAATCTCTGTTCGATCAATTGAGGCCTGGTTGCCAGCAGCCTCATATGTGCAGTCAGGCAACCCGATGCCTGAGTGCACTACCAATGCATTCCTGAAAAAGGTCAAAGTGCTTAGATACATCCAAAATTTTTTTATGAGTTTTCAAAGACTACTCAGGTGTGAAAACCAACATCCTCACATTTTGAGCTTTGCTAAGCTCGAAATGTGACTTAAGTGATTTAATCTTGAGTTTATTAAAAGATCCAAATGTAAGGGATTATCCCTTAGGACCTAGAAGGAGATAACTTAATTGGATTATTGAGTCCAATCAAAAAAGGGGGAAATATAAATGAAAATAAAAATGAAGTGGTCATTGGACCAAAAATTTCTTCTCTCTTTTTTTTTTTTTTTTTTTTTTGCGTGGGCCATTGGGCCCAAAAGTTTGTTTTTCCAATTTTATTAAACAAGCCCGAGGCACTTGTTGAAAATGGAATGAGATGATGATGATGGAATGGATAGCTCGAAAATGGAATGTGCAATGGAGGCATGGCGGGACGGATTCGCTATTTCCGGATTGTTTGGACTGTCATTGGACAGTTAAAACGGTCAAGAAAATGCAAACACTATTTTTAATTTTTGAAAAGGTTGACTTGTTTTTATTTAATGAAAAGTGGGATGTGTGTGGTCCCATTTTTTTGGATTTTTGTAAAAAGGTAGCAGTTGAGGTGGCAAAATACTGCTACTTAACTCACACTCTTTAGTTCCATTGGGAACAAAAACACATTGTCAACCAAAATTCCTAGTACTATTTTTTTGTCTTTTAGTGAAAAAGTGAAATCTGATGGAAAGGGGATTGGTGGTGGCGCAGGCTGCCCAAAACCAAACAAACACACACTTTACACAGATTGCCACAGATTCCCCCATACTCTCAAATACTTGCCAAAACAGATCAGAGCCAACTCCCTCAGTCCTCCAACATACAAATAATCAAACACAACAGCTTTGCATTTAATGTGGGGCAAAGAGGACAGTGGCATGCAAGCAACATGAGCAAAGTGAAACACTAACACAGGATCATGCCTTCATTCGAGCCAAAACATGGGATTAAAAACATTTTCATCCCTCACATATTCAAAAACCACAAGATCATTCATGCTCTATAATCAAGAAAATCAACAGCATATTGATACTCATGCAGTATTCCTATGTTCATTAGCTCTCACTTTTTCAAGAATTTTCAACAATCCAGGAGGAATCAAGATTAAGCAGACAAAACATGAGCAAATGGACTAGAACAAACAAAAGCAAAAGAATCTTAAAACTCAAAACCCACAACCATGGCGGAATCTACCACTGCCAAACCCCAGCCATCATGGAATTAAAATTTCTACAACCCCTAACACTTCTATCTGTGCCCCTGCATCAACTAACCAAAGTACCAAACCCCAACACCACACTCGGCCATTAACGAAAAAAAACAGGGAATCGAAATCCATACATACCCAATACACAGCACCACTAAAATTGAAAATCTACTAAGTGAAAACAACCAAGAGGAGGCCCATTAGCATATTATCGAGAGTAATAACGCAAGAATCCCCAAAATCACAAAAACAGGGCAGTGGTTCGCGTACGAAAAGGGTGGGCAATGCTTACCAGGGTTCGGTTTGCTTCGGAGAAGACGAAGATGAAGGTTCTGATGGCTCCATAAGGGTTGCGAAAATTTGGGCAGAGTTTCCCTTGGGTTTGGCGTTCGAAAGGTGCGAAGAACACAGTGGTGTACTTCGGGAGAGGTTTCGAGTACGAGAGGTTTTTCGAAAATTTTCTAAGTCCGAATGCGTGAGGAAGAAGAGGGAGGCGGAGAGGTTTAAATAGTAATGGGCCGGTCGCGGAACCCTAGCCCATGGTCGCGGAACAGGATTACGCGACCAGGCTTAGCGACATTAGAGGTGTCGCGGAGTGTGGGACTTTGTCGCGGAGTCATGCACCGCGACAAAGTGTACCGCGACAAAATGGCGAGGAAGAATGGAGTGGTGTGTCCGTGTCGCGGAATAGGAACTCTGTCGCGGAGTCATGCTCCGCGACAAAATGTTCCGCGACAAGGACAAGCAGAGTTTAGGGATGAGTAAGATTTTGTCGCGGAATTGCACATGGGCGCGATGCTGAGCATCGCGACAAAATGATCACTCCGCGACAAAGACAAACAATGGTTCAGAGATGAGTGAGATTTTGTCGCGGAATTGCACCATTTGGTCGCGAAACGTTGTTCCGCGACAAAATGGTCATTCCGCGACAAAGACAAACAAGGGTTGCCGATAAGGGGAGTTTTGTCGCGGAGTTGTACTTGGTCGCGGAACGTTGTTCCGCGACAAAATGGTCAGTCCGCGACAGACTTTTTGAATTTTCAAATTTTCAACGGATTGGGCCCGAGTGTGATATTGGGCCTGCGTCCATTTTATTTGAGTTGGACCTGAATGAATTCAGTCCAAGTAAATTCAAATCATTGGGCCATTATTTAAAATAATCTAC